>CM053509.1:152502097-152624584 GCA_028627145.1 Eidolon dupreanum | reverse complement strand
GTTGCCCGGGACCCGTCCTGCTCTAATGTGTTAGGATTCTGTAAGTCGAATTCAATGTTTTCACTTAACCCCTTTATTATAAAAGTAATATACATTTATCGCAAAACTTTGAAAACTACTGAAACGAATAAATAAGGAAGTAAAAAAAATCACTGTTAACCTTCTGGTGAAAATTCAAGTCATTTTTAAATCTCTTGGTAATTTTAAGCAAAAATTGGAATCAGAATGTATATACTATTTTACAATGTGCCTTTTCTGAATATATTATCAGAATTTTTATATCATTGTTCTTCAAAAGCATGATTTTTGTGGCTGTGTAGTAGTCTGTCGTATGGATGGATAGATTATAATTCATTTAAACAGTTCTCTGGTGTTGGATACTTAGGTCGATTTCATTTTTTAGTGTTACAAATAAGACTTTGATGGCTAGCCGTTATCCAAATCTGTACCCACATCTCTGAATTTCTCTCCTTGGGTTAAATTTGTAAAGCTCTTGAAATCTATTACCAGTTGCCCTCCAGAAAAGTTGCACAAATTCACAAATTAGTAATATTTGAAAGTGGCCATTTTCCCATTATCTCCCATTAGCTACTGTGGTTTAGAAAAACCTTTGCCAATGTCACAGATGAAAAACAGTTCATCATTGTTTTAATCTAATGTTATTCTCATCATATTGTTTTATTCTGGTAGAATGTAAAATTGTATATACACTTATTTTTACAACTTTGTAAAGATACACATACATTTCAAGTATGGGAGGGACTATAGACAAATGTCAGTTGTGTGATGGGATCGTGTTTTAATTCTATTGTCATAAATTTTTTAAAATTAAAAAAATGATCTTTGTCGCAGATGACTACTTGTTCTCCCAATTCTCTCATCTCCCTCTTCCTGGGCAGAGTAGAGACTACGTTTCCTAGCCCCTCCCCCAGCCCCAGCATGTGGCCATAGGGTTAAATTTGGGGACTAATAAAATATAAAAGGAAGTGATATGCCTGCTTTGGGGGGTCATCTCTAACTCAAGCTCTTTATGTTAAAGGTTGGCTCTTTTCTCTTTCCCAGGAATAGCAACCCAGCTTTAATTAAGCAAATGCTGACATCTTAGGGGATGGCAGAGCCACAGGGGACCTGCTTCCTGATTATAGCAGAGCCACCTCACCGACAGAGCCTGGCTGTTTGGTTTTTTAAAGAGAGAAATTAATTGATGACGATGTTTGGGCCACCATATTTTTAGAGTCTCTTTGTTACAGCAGCTTAGCTGTGTGTGACCTTGACAAATACAACCTCAGGCTGCTCCCTAAGATTGGGGACACTTTGAAGATCATTTCACAGTTGGTGGAGCTGCTTCAGTGCTGGTAGCAGAGTACTGGGAAGCCACTGCGCGCTTTACAGAATACCAGAAAATAGTGGCCTTTTATATTCCTTCACATACACTTTGATTTAACAAAAATGATATATTTAGCATATTTAAATTTAGAATATTTAGAAATAATACATATAATCTAGTTATTTATTATAACATAGTTTAAGTTATATTTATTATATTATTTATTATACATTATATGATATATAATAAGTACATATTTATAATATATAACAATCTTTATAATAAATAATCAATATAATCTAAGTGTATGGATGAAACACAAGAATCACAACTACACACTTAGAACCAACATCCTCCACTGGGGCTAAATTTTAAAGGCTGCATGTTCATCATTGGTTTTGTTACATTGTGCATCATTAATGGTAATGGTTATAGTGCAACAATAGAAAATATACATTAAAAAAAAAGAGTTTCCTGCGATTGGTTCAAATGAATGCGTTCACAGTTGCTGCAGTCCTGTGTATTTGCAATCGCTGCTCTGGGAAGTATGTTATCAGGCAGCATTCTGAAGAAGCCAGCCTTTGTCCCGGATGTGGAATGCTGGCAAGAGACCCCAGCATGGCACGCAGAAAGTTCAGAGGGTACGCATCCCAACAGGTCACCCATGACCTTCACGAATGACTGGTTCCATGGCCCAAGATGACCTTGGTCCGTGATTCTCATCACAGTTACACAGACCAGCTACGACGCACCCTCCAATGTCCTAAGGAGTTGCAATGTGACTGCTGCTCCTTTTGGTCACTTGGGAGGTGAGTCCTTTGTCCTCCTCTGAGTGGGTCCTCTCATTGCACCCTCAGTAGTGCAGGCTGGCAGTGGTCTCCGGCCTGCTCCTTAGAGAAGCCCAGCTTCTGTTGCTCATGGTGATGTGGCAGAGATGGGACACTCAGGGCCAGGTGTGCTTTCCAGCTCCACTTCTTACTATTGTGAGAACCAGCGTGGGCGAGTGATGCCAATTTGCATTCTGTTGTATTTTTTCCACTTAAGATCATCATTAGCAATTCGCTTGTTGCTACATTGCCTTCATAACTATTGTTTTTACTGACTATGCATTACTTTATCGAATAATAGAATTTATATAGGGAGAGTCCTTATCGTGGACTCTTTAAGTAGTTTCAATTTTGTGTTACTGTAAAAATTGCTGCAATTAATATCTTTGCCAATATAACTTTTCGTTTTGGTTGGATAATTTCCTCAGCAAATGGGGTAAGCTTTGACTACCTCTTATGGAAGTTTAGGAAGATGTGGCAACATTTTTTGAGTTAGCATTGTTTTGATGAAAGTCTTTTCTTCTACCTTTGGTGGTTGAGATTGCGAGGCTTCCCCAGGAATATGTCTGTGCTGCCCTCACTCTGCCCCTTTCTCTGGACAGTGGAGAGGAACTGCCGTGTCCTTGGCTCTGAAATTGTATATGATGGCTTCTGTGTAATGGGTCATTATTCCCATTGTTTCGGATACAAAATTGAGAGGTGAGAGAGACAAGTGGCTTGCCAAGGTGATATAGCCAGGAAGGTGGCTCCACCAGGAGTCAAATCCAAGTCTGCACGACTCCAGAGAAGGTGAATCAGAGTCCTGGGTGCATGACGTTTGTCCTCAGCTTCGATTTGTTTCCTGTGGTCTGGCCAGCTAGGGGTGTGGAGGCTACTTCACCTCAGAGAACATAGCTTATGAGAATGCTGGTTTATAATTTACACTGAGAGGTTCTTTATGGTCCTTTACTCGAGGACACTAGAAAGGGAATTTCATAGAGTCATCTAAGGGCTAGTTAATCCCTTATCATTTAATGGGAATAATTCAATAGTTCCTAACAGGTCCACTCATGTTGCTTGAACATTCCATGTTTCTTCACAGAGCTGCCCTCACTATTGTTTCTAACTACAATACTCTTCCTGCCTACCAGCCATCCAACAAACTCCTACTTACCTGTCAAAACCCAGCTCATATACCCTTTCTGTTGTTTTCTCCTTAGCAACACCATTTATAGATGCCCCTACGAGCATCTTTATAATAATACCAGCAATATTAATACTAGTAGTTATTATTTAGTGAGTACCCACTATGTGTTAGGTTAAGTATTAACGTGCTTGTTCTTTTTTTGATTCTTCTTGGAATTATGCAATAAATGCATAATTATTTACATTTCTTACAGATGAAGAAACAGCCTAGTGAGTTTAGGAAATTTGCCCAAAGCCACGCAACCAGGATATGAAGAAACAGATCTTTCTGACTCCAAAGTTCACACTTACCCTTTGCACCACATCCCCTCTCCTGCACCAATCACCTGGAATAGCAAATACTGCCTGTCTCTGCCTTCGCTATTGCCCGTGAGCCCTAGCAGGCAGGTACGTGGTGGCTCCGACTTCAGGACTGAGACCCACTGCCCAGGATGGGCTGTGCTCACAAGTGCCCGATCCTAAAAGTTTAGTAGGAGTGAATTGTTCCATTTGCAGGAATCCAGCCTAGAAAGTAAAAGTAGTGTGTTTGTCCTCTCCCTGTAGATGGGACAGGCCCACTATCTCTATCCTAGGAAGGCGATAAAGGGGCAGGTCGTGCCTCCTTGAGGATTTGCAGATGTTTCCTGAGGCCATGAGAGCATTTCTGCTTCTTGCCAGTTCATGTGAGCTGCTGGGAAAGCCGGCTTCTGCTCTTCTGGATGTCAACAACCAACTCTAGCCAGCTCTCTGGAAGCTGCCCTGAGATGTGAAGCCTAGTAGAGGCCCACGGAGGATGGAGGCCCCATCACCGGTGTGCTGGATTCTTGCCGAAGCCCAGCAGGGACTCGGTGGTGGAGACAGCAGGACCTGGTGGCTGAGATGCCTGGCTCTAGCTTTGAAAACCATCTTTGCCGCCTACTAAATCTGTGGCTTTGGGGAAAGCTGCTCCATCTTTCTAATCCTCAATCACTTTATTTCATTCATTCGTTCATTCATTCATTTATTTTAACCAGGGAGTAATTGCCTCCTTTCTGGAGTTCTGAATGAAAAGATATAATGCATATAAAACCCTAACCACCAAGTCTCGCACGGTGCCTGCATACAATAGTGACACTAATGATGATAACGATAACAATAATTATTAAACTATCCATGGTAGATTTTAGTTGTTTGCAACTAAGAATCGTGACTGGTACATTTACTGTTATTAGTTGGTGGGGTGGGCAGAGCAGTGTTCTAGAAGGACAGATGGATGGTTTCCCTCCCCCGCCCCAGTCCAGAGCAATCGCTGTCTGAGAAGGTTGCGCTCCCACATTTTGGGTGTGCGCATGCGCTGTTCTTTCTCTGGACCCCCCCCACCCCCGCCCCGTCCTGGCGTAACCTTGAGAGGCCTGGTCAAGACTCAATTCCCAACTCTTCTGAATCCCACATAGCACACAAGCACTTCTCCGTCCCAACCACCTAACACAGAATTGAGCAATTAGCGGTTATTAAAAGTATGTGCTTTTCTTTTTTGAAGGTGGTGAGTAGTTTTATAATGAACAATATTTAAAAGCTAGAAAGCATTTTCGCAAGGGGTATTTTATTTATTTATATTATCTAAGCACACAAATACCCACAAAAAAAGATGTGTTTTCTTTAGTTCTTCCTGTTTTCATCTACTGATAGACTTGTGCAGTTTTGGGTTCTAATATTTTCCCTGGACATTCATTTATATATACTTTTCCATGTCTTGACAAGATTTACGTTTGTTATTTTGAAGCTTGTCATAGCATTTCTTCAAGTGACTGGACCAAAGCTTGTCCTTCTACCTATCATTTCACACCTGGGAGTTCCCATTTTCTGCTATGTAAAATACTATCTACCTTTATAAAACAAATTTTAAAGACAATCTTTAGAAGTACTTCCTTAGGACAAATTCCTAGAAGCAGACAAAGGGAGCAAGGGATAGGAGTAGGTTTTCTTGGCCTTGTTATTTAAGGTTAGATCATCCTCAAGAAAGATAAAATCAACTCCCAGAGATAGACCATGTGTTCTCTCCTAGTCTGAAATGGGGAAGAAATACAGAAGCAGTGCCAATGAGATGATAAGAGAATTTGTTGAGCTAGGCAGAATTTTCTGCAAGAGGCTGGACTTTTTCGTGAGAACATGCTCAACTGATGTGCCAGTCCTCTGACTGTCAGCTTCTTTAGGGCTACCCCACCCTTGCCTCAACCTCCTCTGCAGGACTGGTACATCGGCACTTAATAGAGAGCTAGCATTCTCTAGACTCAACTATGAATTCCCAAGAGTCAAGTGCCTGTGGTGGGTGGGAGTAAATGTTATACCTGAACAAGGCAAGATAGCCTGGAAGGGAGCAATGCACTGACCCTGGAGTTAGAAGACCTGTCTCCAGAAGGGGCCCTGACATCAACCTGCTGACTCACCGGGCGCTCCATGCTACCTTCACCTGGATGGCAGATTACTGAAATTACACAATTCTAGATGCATTCCTTTGACTTGGAACTTTGACTCCATGCAATACAGGACACCTGGGAGAGGGCACAGTGTCATTCATACCCCAGGGTGAACGATTTTATCACTGCTGATTCCGAGAAACAGGCCTGATTGAGGAAGGAGGTGAAGAGCCCCCGTGAAGACTCTGAAAGTAGGGAAGGCGCCCCATGAAGACATGCAGCTCAGAGCCTGGACTTCCTTCTCTAGTTGCTGCTGACATGTGGGGCTCCCCTGGCAGTGCAGAGTGCCTGCGGGAGCCCTCGACAAGCCTTCCCAAGGTCATTTGGCCCAGACAGAAACCCAGGATGGACGTTTCCTGATGGTTTGAGAACTTACCACAGCTCCTGGGGGCGCTGCCCAGCGACCCCGCCGCAGCCACACTGCGCGTGAGCCGCTGGCCTGCGTAGCACGCATCACACAACGATGCCGTGAGTCCTGCTCTGTTGTGACTCTGCTACTCTGGAAGTAGAATTGTTACCATGATTTAATCTTTAGCCAAGCCCCATGTGGCGGGCTGTGGCTCAGATCACAACCTCCTCGCAGATTTATCTCCTTCCCCTCATTCACTATCTTTGACCCTTTCTGGATTTTCTCCTCCTCAAACACACTAAGCTTGTTCTCATGAAAGAGACTTGTCATGTACTGGTTCCGCTCCTTAGATCCTCCCATGCTATCTCTTGGTCCTCATTCAGGCCTCAGTGTGATGGGCTCCTTTTCCTGAGAGGCCATTCTGTCCCTGAGTCACTTTCTATCCTGTCGTCAGCCTGTGTTTTCTTCTTAGCACTGCCATTTCCTAAAATTATCTTATTTACTTATTTACCCAGATATTGTCTGACTGTCTAACCAGAACGTAAGCTCCAGGAGGACAGTGACAAAGGCTGTTCTGTTCTTTGCTCAGAGCCTAGAATAGTGCCAGCACCTACAGGGAGACCCATCCAGGAATCCCAGGCAGGGCCACCCTAGCTCATCTTTTCATTCAGTTTTCACATGTTTCTCCTCAGGGGGTGTGCACGTCAGCCTGGCAGTAGGGAGGGCCCTGGCTGGGCTGCAGGCAGGTCGGCCTTCCGCCCAGTTTCACCTGTAGCTGACTTGGGCCACCTGCAGAGACAGACTTTAGTCTGATATAAAAAGAATTTTTGAACAGAGTAGACAGGAGACAGAAGGGTAATGCTGCTGCTTACCTGCACTAGCCGTACACCTTGTCCATCCCTCCACGACCCACTCACCCCCTCCACCTTAACCGGAAAGCTCAGTAGCTAAGTAACTAGATCAGATGATCTCTGTAGATCATTTCATCTCCAATTTCAGGAGCTTGGCTGAGAGCTGTTTATTTCTAATCCATGACCTGTGGCCTGCAGGGCCTCCAGGGAGGAGAAGGTGACGGACTGGGTTAACATTCTAATTGTGTGCGGGAGTTAAAGCTCGGTGACTCATGGCACCAACACACCAACTAGTGACCACGTCTGCCTCACCTGCTGTTTGTTTTGAACTGGAAGCCGATGGTCTGAATCAGGAGTGCAGCCCCGACAAGAAACGAGCTCCAAGGCTGCTTCAGCTGCCGAGTCACTGTGTGAGCTTGACTAAGTCTTTTCTTCTCTGAGCCTTGTCTTCCCCGCCGCCCCGCCCTGGAAAAATGAGAATGTTTGGATTAGAACTGATGCTTTTAAAGGTTCTCTCTTCTAAGCCTAGCATCCTAGGATTCTACCAGCAAACCTCACACATGGAAAACCTAGTGCTTATGCCCAGACTCCAGTAGGTCATCTTTCTTAGTAGACAGCCTGGCAGAGAATTAAGACCTCTGACCTCCATCAGCAGCAGCTCAAGTCCTCCAGAGTGACTGTGCTTATTTACAGCTCTGGCTGGGCAGACGACATCAGTATGTGATCTGTCAGTGGACAGAGCCTGAGATGCCCATCACGAGAGAGCTGAGCTAAATCTAGTCCAGAGTCACCTGGTGGCTGTCCCACCAGCGTCCCGACTGGGCTGCTCATCCAGAGGGCAGAAGAGGGACTTTGTCTTTGTCTCTGTCTTTGCCCATGTAGGGACTCCTTGGGCAGCATCTTTGCCAAGGCCTCTCTGAATGTCCAGCCTTTAAGCAGGCCTCCCTGTGGTCTTGAACCTGGAGGAAGAAGGAAGTACAATGAAAAGGAGCTTTTCCATGATGCCCTGTGATAATTTTATGATCTATAGTTTCACACTGTTTTTCTGAAACTCATCTGAATTCATCTGATGCATGACCACACGGGAAGAATAGGGAAGTCTAATACTGAGTTCCTGGGGCCATTCTCTGTCCTGAGCCATCATTTCTTTCACCCTACGTGGTGAAAGAGGCTCAGAAAGACCAATAGTTGAATAAACATTCCCTAAGCTTCTTTTCTGAGCTAACTCCAGGTTGGGAATTGGGAATTAAAAATGAATCATTAACTTTTTAATGCTCTGTAAAATATATTTACCTACACAAACACAGGGTATGGATCCTCAGTGAATAGGCTTTTCATGAAACATAAATCTTTTACATCACCATTGAAGGGACTGATACACTTCTTGTATTTAAATAAATACTAAAATTTAAAAAGTGAATCAGACATGGTCCTTGCTCTTAGTGAATTTGGACAAATCCTTTCACCCCTCAAGCCTTAGTTCTGCAAAGTGGGGTTAATGTTCTCCATCTAAAGTTGTTAAATGTAGCAAATAAAAGGACAAGATACTTAGTTACATTTGAAGTTCAGATATATAATGAATAATATTTTAGTATAAGTATGTCCCATGAGATATTTGGGATATACTTATACTTAAAAACTTTTCATTGTTTATCTGAAATTCAAATTTAACTGGCATCTTGTATTTTAAATGGCAACCCTACCCTTGTCCGAACTAATTGAGGAATTTTATAAGGTGCAATAGAAATAATATGCGAATTAACAATGCATGAAAGTGCTTTCCAGATTATAAAGTTCTGTGTCTGCAAGACAGGTTTGGATTGCATTGCTTTGATGGAAAATGTTCTCTTGCAGGCTTAGAAGTCAGTTCCCACTATAGAGATCCCAAGATAAGAGGAGAACAATCTGACGCTGCATCCCAAATGGATACTTTTTATTCTAGGGCAGTGGATCCAAAACCAGTGGCACAAGATGGAGCAGCACATGAGAAAGCCCTGAGGGCTTTGGTTCACAGAAAAACTCAGAACAGGACCCCTAGGACGTGAACGGCACTGGCTTCTTCCAACTGTATCCTCAGAAGTACAGTGTCTACCATGCTGTCTGTGCTGCTCACAGTCTCCCTGGAGGATTGAAAGTGACAGGAATGGGCTGGATTTAAGGGGCCTGGAGACCAGTGTCCTGGCAGGGACAGGAAGGATGAGAGGTGTTTGACTTGGAGATCTGGGGACTCAGGAGACATAAGCCATAGACTTTCCATCCAGCGTGGGTCTTGCTTCTGGAAGGTGCCACTCTCATCTAAGGTGGAGTTTTGCTTTAGTAAAGGGCCCCAAGCAGACATTCCTTTTTTTGTCTAGTCGAGAAGCAGAACACCAGTAACAGCAGCAATTGTTCAAAATGTGAAGGCTGGAAAAGTTCTTAAAATCCCCACTTCTTCATGCTCCCATTTTTCAGATAGGGAAGCCCAGACCAGAGAAATGACTCATCCAAAATCATGTAATAAGTTAGGGCCGAACTAGGTTGAGTCTCATACCTGTTGCTTCCAACTCATTTGCTTCAGCTCGCCCTCTCCTGAGATGCCTTCTGTTTCAGCAGGCCCCTCCCCTGCCCCCAAGCAGCCACTGTCCTCCCCAAGGCAATAATCCAGAGATGCTGCTGAGAAACCTGTTTCTCACACAGGGGAAGGTGGTTATTTACTAAGAGTGATGATAATCTACTTGCGGCAGTACTTCATAGTTTACAAAATACTTTCATGTCATTTATCTCGCCTTCCATCAACGTCTACCTTTCTACACCCTATACTTTCCATACCTGTCAACCCCTTAGCACGCAATGCTCTCCCATGGAGAGGCAGTTTAGTGTGGTGGTTAGAGCATGGCCTCTGGAGCCAAACTTCAGGGGACTGTAACCTGGTGTGAAGTTGTGTGGCCTTCAGCAAATTGTGTGACAGAGGTTAACTGTGCCTCAGTTTCCTCCTCCATAAAGTTCTCATGTGAGGACTGAATGAATTAACCTGTGCTTATAACAGTACCTAGAGCACTGTTAGGGCTTCACAAATATCAGCTACTACCACTGCTACTACTATTATTGTTGTTGTTGTGTTATTTTAGAACTCTGTCCTATGACCCCAATGCCCTTCTCCTTATTCAAGACTCAGTTCACATTCTCAGCCCCTAGGAAGCCTTCTCTGATCCTTGTTCCCCAGCAGATTTAGATGTTCTCTAAAATTGACTGAGCTTATTTAAATGTATAAAATTGCCTATTTCCTGGTCTCGCTCCTTGACTAAGCTGTGATCTTTGCCCCATCTTTATCTGAAACAGATATGTGCTAAATTGATGTTTGTTGAATGAATAAAGGATCACATTGATTCCTCAATCTAGGAATCATTCTTAATTTCTTTCTTTTCCTCATGCCATGCCCAATCCAACAGCAAGTCTTGACAATTCTACATCTAAAATACATCCTAAATCTGCTTCTATGCCAGTCCAGACTACCATCTTCTCATACTTGAACAACTCGGCTTTCTTACTGGTTTCCATGCTCTTGCCCTGGCCACCCTATGATCCAACTTCATTCCCCTTCTTAAAACTCTCCCTTGCCTTCTCATTGCTCTCAGTCTACTTACATGGCTCCAGAGCTCTGTATAGCTAGCGCCTACCTTACTGCGTACCACTCTCTCCTTCATTAGTACGCTTCGTCTGTTCTGGTCTCCTTTTAGTTCCTTCCCCATCTCATGGTCTTATACTTGCTGTTCCCTCTGGTCTTTGCAGAGCCAGCTCCTATTTTTTGATTTCAAGTTTAATGTTACATCCTCAAAGAGGCTTTCTCTGACCACCCTAAGGGAATGTCACCCAGTTTTTCTGTCACAGCACCCTTTTTATCTATTTTGTAGAATTTATCATAATCTATAAATATCTCGCTTGTTCATGCATTTATTTGTAAATTGATTATCTCAATGTATTACATGTACAACAAACTTCAGGGTATACCTTTTTTTCTGGCTTGTTCACTAGGGTATCTCTAGATCAGTAATTAATACATATCTGCTAAATGAGTGGATGAATGAAGGAATGAATACTCCTAGCAACAGAATGAGTAGACCAAATACATACACTCACTTTACTGATGACAAAACCGAAGTGTAGAGAGGCCGATTCTTGCCTTAGGCCACACCAGGCTGGGAGCTGTACACCAGATCATGGACTTTTCCCGCTAGACCATTTTCACTTTGAGGGAGACAGACTCTGGGCTGGGAACCCGGCTCAGCTGATTCACAGACTGATACCCCAACACAGGACTGCATGGCAGAGAGCCCACGGTTCCTATCTCTAAAGTAGTGCTACCCGTGTGTGGCTAAGGATTACATCACATCCACTTCCAAATTCCAGGCTGCACTTGGGACATTGCACACACCCAATAAACACCCAACGACCATTAGAAAAGTGCAGTGATTGTTTGAGAAAGGAAATCAGACCCACAGGCCTGAGAACAGGCTTGATCTCCCAGGACCCTCTTCAGAGCTGTTCTAATTTAGGCCTGATGGAATGGGAAAGCTGTTGTTTCTAGTTCCCTTACACTACTGTGGCCTAATTTGGAAGATTTTGCCATTCCTGCATTTCTGACTGCTGCCTGAGAGGAGATCCTGATTATTGACATCCTTTAAAATATTGCTTTGGCCATTGATAACAAGCTGACAGCATGGTACTATTTCTGTGATTTCAGGAGGAAAGTTCCTGGAGAGGAAGCCAAGTGACATAGAGCCCTGGACCCGAAATCAGAAGGGCAGTGCTGTGGGTGGGAAGGAAGGCCCTTAGCCTTCTCAGCAGCAAACTCTAGGTCCCTTAGTGACCCTCAGCTACCTCCTCTGTAAGGAATGATTTGGATCTGATGCTGACCTTGTTACTAATTTGTGGTGAGGATCCTTGTCAAGTGTCAAGGCCCTTTCCCTCTCTGGGTCTTGGTTTATCATCTGTGCAAGGACAGGTTTGAATGTAATTCTGATATTTGCTCTTTCTGTGGCTTTTCCAAAGAAGTGTTTGCTCCTTTAGGACTGGGTTTCCCTATCAGCCAGTCCTCAGAAGCCAGCATGAAATCAGCATGGCTACCTCTAAATGGTTCAATAAAGCCTCTTAGTCCTAAAGGCCTGAATTCTCAGGGGCACTCTAGGAGTCAAGTGCTTACTCCTGTCACTCTCCCAGCCATAGATGCTAGGTACACATTCCAATAACAGATACCCACTCCAGTGAAGGAGGATCTTCAAGAAGGCAAGGTCACAGAAGTAGGTTGGGGAGTATGACTCCTCTGAGAATCTAGAAGTTGTGGGCATTGAAACCCAAGGACATAGTACTCTACTGGCCTTGACCTATTATGTGAAAAGACAGGGTTTAGGAAAATCAGATATGTCGCAATGTCTTCTGAGTGTTTACTATGGTGCAGGCTTTGGCTCAACACTTTACATATATTGTTTTGTTTAACCTTGAGTCCTGTCAGATAGATATTATCATCTTCATTCTGCAGAGGAGAAAGTCAAGACACAGAGCTAAAGAGACTTGTTTAAGTTTATACAGCTAGAAAGACCAGGGTAGAACCCAGTACTCTACTGCTAAACTACTATCTCTCTTAATAACAATAGCAATAAAAATAATTAAAGTTGAGAAAGTTCAGTAAGTAGTTGTGAAAATTACTCTGAACTTGAGGACTAAATAAATGGCTATGAATTCTAGTTTTTTAATTTATTAGGTTGGCAACTATGAGCAAGTCATTGGGCTTATTTGAGTGATAGTATACTAACAAATAAAATGGAGATAATCACTTCTTCTATTTCACAGTATATGATTTAACAGGATAATGTATGTGAAGTTTTTAGCCTTGATGCCTGGCATATAATAAGTGCTCATTAAATGTTAGTCATGATTACTGTTAGTGCTACTATCTTCCCTCCAGATCGGTTGCCAAGCTCAGATGAGATAACGATTGGGAAAACTCTGTTTGTTCTGCACCTGTCAGTAAATCCCCTTTATTACAATTATAGTGACCTAAAGGAAAGAGTTATTTGTGAGGCTCTGGCTCTGTTCCTCCCCTAAATGGTTCAAATTCTTTGCTCTGCAGCCAACATTGATGATGAGCAAGGGTTTGACTTGGTGCCCACTGTGAATGACGTCCTTCAGTAGATCTCCAAGAACTGCAGCAAATGCTTTTCTGAACTTATTTTTAGCACCAGAAGGATTTTGAAGCAGGATTTCAACATTTAGTTTCATAGTCTGGGGAAGGTACTTTGCAATTAATGTGAGTTTACGACTTAGGACTTTCTCCCTTTCATCATCTTAAAAAGAGGTACCATGGAGGCAGATCAAAGATATAGTTGGCAGAAACATCTCCAGATTCAAATGAGTTCTATTGTTGGTTATTCCTGATAATTGAAATAATCTGTGCTCATTGCAGAAAAAAAATTTGGAAAATGAAAAAAACTATTTAGGAGAAAATTTTTTAAATACTCATAATACGATTATTCAGAGACAAAGATCATTAATGTTTTGGTGTATTTTCTTTTGATCTTTTATTTTATACACATATTCATATAACTGGGATTATAGTGTAAGTAGTCATGTAACCTATTTTTTTTAAGACTATATATTTAGAGTAGCTCTAAGTATACAGCAAAATTGACAGGAAGATACAGAGATTTCCTATGTACCTCCTGCTCCCACACGTGCATAGCCTCTCCTATTACCCACATCCCTGCCAGAGTGGCACATTTGTTACAATTAATGAACCTACACTGAAACATCATATTTGCTCAAAGTATATAGTGCACATTATGGTTCACTCTTGGTGTTGTACATTCTCTGAGTCTGGACAAATATAAAATGACATGTATCCATCATTATAATATGCAGAGTATTTTCACTGCCCTAAAAATCCACTGTGCTCCACCTATTCATCTTCCACCCTCAAACCTGGCAACCACTGATATTTTTATTGTCTTCATAGTTTTGCCTTTTTCAGAATGTCATATAATTGGAATCATGCAGTACGTAGCCTTTTAAATTGGCTTCTTTCACTCAGCAATATGCATTTAAATTTCCTTCATGTCTTTTCATGGCTTGACAGCTCATTTCTTTTCAGTGCTGAATAACATTCAGTTGTCTGGATGTACTACAGTTTATTTATTCATTCACCTACTGAAGGACATCTTGGCTGCTTCCAACTTTGAGCAAATATAAATAAAGTGGCTATAAACATTCATGTGCCGGTTTGGGTGTGGACGTATGTTTTCAGCTCCTTTGGGTAAATACCAAGGAGTATAAATGCTGGATCATATGGTAAGAGTATGTTTCATTTTATGGTAAGAGTATGTTTCAAACTACCAAATTGTCTTCCAAAGTAGCTGTGGCATTTTGCATTCCCTCTAGTAGTAAATGAGAGTTCCTGTTGCTCCACATCCTTTTCATCATTTGGTGTTGTCAGTGTCGAGATTTTGGCCATTCTTCGAGGTAGGTAGTGGCAACTTGTTTTTTTCACAAAGAATTTCCTTCACGAATATAATTTTTATAGGTGTATAGTGTTCCAACATAGGGAGGTCACAGAGCACAAAATATTTAACCTACCCCTTATTGCTATCTGTTTAAATTTTTTTAATTTTCACTATTATCAATAACATTCTGATGAACATTTTTATACATAAATCTTTATTTACTTCTGATTATTTTTTTCCCTTGGATATATTCTTAAAAGTGGAAATAATGTGTCAAAAGAGTGCAAAATATTTTTCAGGCTTCCTGGAAAGTTTCTATCATTGCATTCCTATCAAGAGTATGAGGCACTCCCTCACCAGCAACAGGTATTACGAGTTGTTTTAAATCATTGACGAATCAATAGGTTAAAAAAAATGGTAACTCATTGTCTCAATTTGCAAATCTTTGATTACCTAAGTTGAATGGACAGTACAGGTAGTCCATGCTTCTTAGCCGCTTGCATTTCCCAGTGGGTTTGTGTTAGTGTTCTTTGCTGGACAGATTTTGCTAATAGTGGCCCCAGTAATCCTAAAGTTGTCTGTGGATGATGTCAAGCCTTGCATCTAGCCACATCTGATAGGGGAATAGGCTCCAGCAGGATTAGAAATAGTTCCTGTCAGCATTGCTGTTTCAGTGAAATCAGAAAGGGGAAACTCTCCGTGTGTTACTGGAATCTGAGAGATGAAGTTATTTTTCTGAGCCATGTCTATTATATTATTATGCCTTCTTTTCTTACTCTCAACGCTTCTCTTCTATTCTGCTCTAGTGGGAGGGCTAAATTTTGTGTGTATGTATACTTTCTTGTAGAATGTGTTCATCAGCCTCCTACTGTGTTCAGTACACAGTGGCCACATGAATGGACTGTGGAGTCTAGAGAAGAACCCAGCTTTGGAGTTGGTCAGATCTTGGGCAAGTCCCTTAACCTCTCAGTTTCCTCTTCTTTTAAGTATGGGTGACAGCCCTACTTTTGGGGAATAAATGTATTATGAGTACAAAACTCCTGGAACAGTGTCCGCCAGATCGTAAGGCTCCATTTAGCTCAATAAACAATTCTCGAGCCACTTCTGTGTGTTTGTCACTGTGCTAGGTGTTGAAATCAAAGAGGAGTCAGATGGGGCCCTTTATAATGTCTGCATTACCTACAGGAGAAAGGTCAGGCTATTCATCAACTCCGACAAGGCCCTGTCTGACACCTCTCATTAAGTCCTGTGGCCCCAGGTGTCATGGTGGGTTGACAGCTCTCTTTAGAGCCCTGGCCCTTAGCTGCAATTCTGGAACAACAGGAAAAGTGCCAGTCAACATTAGGTACACAGAGAGTCACAGCTATAGTTTTTATTTTTTCTTCTTAAAGTTGGATCATAAGCATTTTCCCTTTATAGTACAGTTGTTAAGGGAACCACTAGAACCAGTTTGATTTCAGGCTCCATCACTTACTAAGTGACCTTGGAAAAGTGGCTTAACCTATCTGTGCCCTAGTTTCCTTATCTGTAAAATAAGGATAATAATAGTACCTACTTCCTGGAGTTCTTCTTAGGATTAAACAGAATATTTTATGTGTAACTCTTAGTAATGTCTAGTACATAGTAAGGGCTCAATGATCTAGTATTATTATCTGTTATACTGTCTTCTTAGCCACCCTTACAATGACTCTGCATGATTAAGTTGAACAGACATAATACCATTCTCTGCTATTGGATATTTAATGTGTTTCTGAATTTAAACACAAAGAAAAGTATTATTCCTAAGAAAATTTTAAAGTCATCTTGAAGCTTAGAGATAAAGGCAGGGCAAGAAATTTAAGAATTAAATGTTGAAAGAATAACATTAATATGCTTAAATTGCCTTTAAAAATTTAATATTTCTGTATATATTACAGAGCAATTAACTCATCTCAGAAGTATGGGGTTTCCCTACTTCTGAGGCAGAGAAGCTGCCCTGGATCACTTAGGCAAGGTCTTCTAGTCTTTCTGCAGGCAAAGAAGCTGCATCAGCTCCTCTCTCCTACTGCCGGAGAATCTCTGATATAGCATAGCTGAGGGCCAACCCAGCATTTTCAGCTATACTTAGGGATATGTGGTAGGGCAACCATTAGGCCATGTCACCTGATGGGGAAATTATGGGACAGAGATTTCTGCTGTGGTGCTTCAGCCAAGAAGGCTCAAAGTTAGCATTGGTATAAATGAAATATGAACCTACACAGGTCTAGCACCTTCTGTGTGCCAGGCTCTGTAAAAATATTCTCTACCATCCTTAGCTCAACTAAATAAGACAGAATTTATTGGCTCCAACTTACAGATGAGGAAACTGAAGCTCAGACAGGTTCAAGGTTTCCTCCAAGGTCACACAGCTGGCAGAGTCATGACCCAGATCTGTCTGACTGTGAAGATACAAGCTCTTCCCATGGTACCACAGGATTTTTCAGTTTAATTCAACTTAACAAGCATGGATTAGCACTCACACATATTACCCCTGCTAGGCACTGGGAACAGAGAAAACAGTCAAATGGGAGAAAGAGGCAAATTGCAAGTTCTAGTAGTTCTAGTAGTAGGCAGATACATGCCTACGAGAAGTAATAAAGCTGTATGGACAGTTCAATTTATCCTGTTGTCTATATTTCTGAAAGCCATCCTTAATCCTTTTAGGAAGAGGCTGGGGAGAGATAGATTGATAGATCAGGGTTGTAATCAGTGAATAAACAAGGGCAGTGGGAAAATTGGGATGGAGATTAATTCCCACTCAGAGATCCAGGAAAGTCTTAGAGGATATGGTATTTTGTTGGGGTTTGAGTGTGAGGAAGAATTAGCAAAAGAATATTGGGAAGGGGCATGACCTGTTCATTCCCTCTCATAACAAGGCTAAAAACAGAATCTTGTTTTGTGCTTGCTGTATAGTGGCCTGAAACCAGAACACCCACACACACCTCTCTCATCTTGCCATCCCCCTCTACATTATACATAAACGGACCTACCAAGACACACCCAAAGATACAGGCGCAAAAACGCAAAGAAAACACACATGAAACACACACCAGTACACATGCAGATACTTAAAACACAATATATGCAAATAGATACTAGCTTCCATACTCATAAGCTCACCCAAATACATATAATACTCATACACAGACCCACAAAGATGTTTATGCTTTCACACACAAGCATGTACATATTTTCTTCTCAGCCACTACTCAAGTAGGTAAAAATATGCATTTTTTCATTAACATGTACACAGGTTCACATGCAAATCTCATCCTGCCGTTCTGGTTGGAGGCCAGTGAATAATGGGAGGCCATGCACGAAGGCAAATATCACGTAGCCGAGGGCCAGGAATGGGCTGGCGATGGGGCTGGGATTAAGCCTTGTCAGATGACAAACCCGCTCCGCCTAGCTCCCTCTGGAAGCTGCTGAGCCGAGGCTGCAAGCGCCTGAGCAAGCTCAGGATCCTGGGCGGATGGTGCGAGGCCGCGCGCCAGAATTTCAACCTCACACAGGGTTCAGTGTTACCCAGGGTCAAGCTCTGCTAACAGACCAACCCCAATCCCTGCAATACGCAGCCGGCTCTGGGGACACACAGGGCTATGGCGTGGGGCTTATCTTAACACAAGACACTGAGAGTAGTCAGCATTAATAAGGGTTTACTGCGGGCCAGGCACTGAGTTAAGCCGTTTCAGTACATAATTCTCACAACAGCTGGGGGGAGGGGGTGGTCAGGGTAGGAGTGGGTTAGGTGTCTAACGTCCTCATTTTAGAGGTGAAAAACTGCACTCAGGCCACAAAACCACTCAGCAGGAAGCAAGAAGCTGAGGTTTCACCCGTCGGTCCAATTTTCCCCAGGGTTTCGGATGAAGTGTGCATGTGAGCCTCTCTCCCCAACGCAGGAACCTTGCACTTTCAGCTCCCGGCGGGTCTCTAGACCCCAGGTCCTGCCTGGCACAGCGACTGGCTCACAGGCAGGTCCCTGCTGACGGCGTGGATCTTGGTTCAAGAAGGCCCTCAGCAAGGGCCTCAGTTTCCCCGTCTCTGAAATGGGAATGGCAGCACAGACTTCGCAGGGCAGAGGCTAGCCTTGGCTCTCTCGGGCAGCAGGGGCAATGCTAAGCTCTACGGCCAGCCTCGCTGCTGCCACCCTCGCCCATCGCGGGGGTTCCAGCCCAGTCCCAACCCGGGTGCGGCTCCGGCGCCCCATTGTTCAAGAGGGCGGGGAAGCTCTCGAGAGCGGATTCTTCGCCCGGGTCGCTCTTGCCGCCCAGTGGAGCAGACGACTTGGCCCGGCGTCTGCCGCGCGGGGCGCGTCCTTTGTCTGCTCCGCGGCGCCGGGTGCCGGAGGCCCGCGCCCCGCTCCTTGGGCAGACAAAGCCGGGGCTGCGGCGATCCGGATCGGCTGGAGCGGGGCTCGCACCACCCTCCTCCCGCCTTCGTACCGCCTCCTCCTCTCGGCGCCCTCTGATTGGTCCGTGAGGCTACAAAGAGGCCGAGGAACGGGTGGGTTACGTGGGCTAGCGTGACCTCCCATTGGTTAGGTGAGGCTGCCAATCGGGGAGGGCGGGCTGTCCGCTCACGGCCGGGTCTCTCCCTCCGCTCTGGGGCCCGCCCGCAGGGCCGGCCGCCTGTCAGAGGGAGGTGGCGATGGTGCGCCCGGTGGCAGTGGCGGCTGCGGCGGCTTTCCTGGTCCGAGTGCAGGGAGAAGATGACTGACCGACCGACTGACTGAATGAATGAATGGCGGAGCCGAGCGCGCCATGAGGAGCCTGCCGAGCCTGGGCGGCCTCGCCCTGTTGTGCTGCGCCGCCGCCGCTGCCGCCGCCGCCGCCACGGCAACCTCGGCGGGGAATGTCACCGGTGGCAGTGGGGCCGTGGGGCAGGTGGACGCGTCGCCGGGATCGGGGCTAGGGGACGAGCCCACTCACCCTTTCTCTAAGGCGACGGCTCCCACGTCTCAGACTCCGAGGACCGGACCCCCTCGCGCTACAGTGCACCGACCCCTGACTGCGTCCGCTTCAGCTCCGTCCCGGGAGACCACCCCTCCTCGGGCGACGACCGGACCTGCTCTGACCACCCTTCAGGCGCCTCTCGGCCCCTCGTCGACACCCCCTCCGGCGGTGGAACACACTCCGACCACCCCCAGGGCGACGACAAGACCCACACCCACCACCCTCCCGACGACCACTGGCCCGGCGCCGACCACCCCTTTAGCGACCACCGTTCCGGCGCTCACCACTCCGCAGACCCCGACCCGCGTTCTCCCCGGCAGCAGCAGAGTCCCGCCCACCCCACCTGCCACCGAGGCTCCCACCCCTTCTCCCCCAGGTGAGTCCCAGCTCTTCTTCGCCGGGCAGGACCTTCCCCAGAGGCTGCCCATCCTTACCCCAGCCCCCGACTTGGAGGACTGGGCTCTTGGGTGGAATAGACTATTTCTTGCTCCAAAGATTCCCCAGATTTCGATTCTCAAGGGGAGTTGGGACCAAGCTCCAGCTAACCTGCCTCCCCACCCCCCCAAAGTCTTTTGTTGCCCCTGGGCTGCGCTTCCTCGGGAGGGGGGCGGCTGCTGTGTGAGAGGCATCGCACCCCTTTCCAAACAGGGCTTTCTGGCCTTTGTCAGACACCCAGAATGAACACAAACTTTTGGGTTCTGTTCGCTCACCCTCTCAGCCTGCGTTATTTGGGAAAGTGTGAAAGCCAGCACAGTACCACCTTCAACCGATGGGTCAAAAGCTGGAGTATAAGGGATTTCTCCCAAAGCTCCAGTTTCCTGTTCATTTCTCCTTGTTTCTATAAATATCAGATGTGCATGTGACAGGTGGAAGGGATATTGAGAGGATTTTGTTTACAAACAGTAGTACAGACCAGTAGAGCCCCCCCTCCCCCAAAAAGAGAGGCATTGTAATCCATGTTTTCCCTGCAAATATGTGGATTCAGTAGGTCATTTGGGACAGGTGTGTATCTAGGTTGAGCATATTAATAAATTAGGTTAAATCTCTTCCTTTGCACCATTTTTTTCTTCCTTAATTACGTCAGTATGTTTGGACAAATACAGTTTAAGCAGGGATGCCCATTTTTTTCTCCCTTAAATTAGAATGTTCAATTTTGCTAATGCTGATAAATGCCAATTTCTGTTAAGTGCATGTAGAAAATAAGATTTTTCCTGCTGTTTGAAGTCTTCAAGCAAAGTATGAGACAACTATTTTCTCCGTCTTTCATTCTAAAATGGGGCTGAAACTAAAATAAAACCCACCTTGTCAAGACCTTAGACAAGAGTTTCTGAATTCTTTTGCTTTGAGTTGGGGTGGAGATTTGTCTAAACATTTGTACTTATGTTGATGGATCTCTGACCTAAATCCTAGGCTCAGTGATTTACTGTGGAGTCAGGTATGGACTTCGGACTATAATTGAGTTTGTAGAGAGTTTTCCCACATGATTATTAGTCTTAATACAGGCTTGAATCATGGGTTGGAGCTTGGCATTGACATAAGTAGGAATGTAGATTATTCACTCATAAAAACCTAAGTTTGCATCTCTTCTAGCTTCAAAGAGTGTACTAACTAGCAGGATTTTGACTGTAACCTTTTTTGGCCTTTGTATGGAGAGATTGACATATTACTGAGAGACAGGAAGCATGGTGCTTGAGCATATGAACTCTGGAGCCCATTTTTAGGTTTGAATCCTGGCTCTGTCCCTTAACTGTGTAATCTTGGGCAGGTCACTTAACCTTTCTTCATCTGTGAATTGAAGATCATAGTACTTGCCTCATAGGATTGCTGTGAAGATTAAGTTAATACATTTACAGTGCTTAGAACAGTTCCTGGTACAGAGTAAGCACCATGTGTGTTAGCTGCCCTTATACTAGGCTTTGTTTTTGTGGGATAGAAAGCATTTGAGGAACCTAGTAGGGACTTGTGGTGATTTTTATTTGTTTTAGTAAAATAGAAAACGGATGAGTTAGGTTTTCTGGAATTTGAAGCACACAGTAGCATTTAAGTAGCAAGATCACTTATTTTGAATGGTTACTATAAGTCTGTGTAATTGATATTTTACTTTTATTATTTTTGTATTGTTATTTTTAAATCACAAAGTAACCATTACTTGCAAAAAAAAAAAAAAAACAAACCCAAACAAACACAACACACAAAAAAACAAAACAAACAACCAGAAGTCTACAAAGGGAAAAGTGAAAGTCACTACTGCCTCCTGGTTCCAGTTATTCCCTAGAGGTTACTATTGTTAACAGTTTGATCTCTTTTCAGGCATATTTCTGGTCATATATGAACATACACACAGAGTTTTTAAAAATAGTTTTTAAAAACTCAGAATGAAAGAATTTTATAAATATTGTTTGCAGTTTGCTATATTCACTTAACTATATATCGTGGACTTTTTTTTTTTTTGCCCACATTAGTACTTAAGTCTACCTTATTTTTTAACAGTTGCATTTTTCATTATAGGAATGTATTATAATTTTTTAAACCAACTCCTTGTTCATGGACACTTGGATTGCTCCTGGGCTTCACTTTAAAAAGTACAGAGAAGAATGTGTTCTTGTTAAATCCATCATGTATATATATTATATTCTCTAATACTTTGGCGGGAATTTTGTAGGCTCCAAATCAATTCTAAATGAAGTAAAGTTGGATTGATTAATATTTGCCGTCTGAACTGTTCAAGGCTTTTCATGGACTAACATGTACCTATGTCTGTGGTGGTCTTTGGGTGACAAAAGTTTTAGGAAGATGCCCAACTTCAGCAAATCAGTGTTTTAAAGTTTCAATAGTTCGTACTTTTCTGTGAATTCACTATGGATTGCCTGTATTTAGTTCTCAACAGCTGAACTGACTGGGCATATTAATAGGCAGTTTTAGCTTCACAGTGATATAATCAGGTGTGGCCTTTCTGTCTGAGCATGGGTTCTAGTCTACTTCAAAAAGTAAACACATCTCTCTGACACAAGGAAAACTTCCACCTGAATTTGAGAGACCTAGTATGGCTTACAAAGTTGGATTCCCTGGCGTTTGGGTAGATGGTTGTACAGAGTGTTTTATTTTAATGTTCCTCTAAGGACTGAATGCCATTGATGATATATGATTGGATGGTCTTCTAGCTGTTCTTTGAATTAATGAGAATTTCTTTTATAGAGGTCTAGCTGAGAGCTCTTGCTTGCCCCTCAATTAGGGCCCTCTTTTATTTACAGGGACACTGATCACAAACTGAAACTAATTGCTAGCAAGCAGGCACTTTCTTCCTACAGACCTGGCAAAACATTTGGCTGATTGGTTGGCTTGGTAGGACATGATAAGAAGGGTGAAGGGAGAGGAGAGGCTCTGATACTAGAGAATAATAGCCATCAGCAGTAAGAGACTGATGTGAGGACAAATGTTTGAGTTTTAAAATTATGGGTCTTTAATGCATCTATTCGACAGAACTTGGAGCAATTATTATCTGCTACTAAGATTCTAGTGTAGATGCAAAAAAAAAAAAAAAAAAAAGTCCTCATGCTTTCTGTTTGTCTGATTATGACAGCCAGGATTGAATGGTGGAATACAGGGGGAAAATAAATGGATCTTTAGGTCTAGATAGGATTTTAGAAGCCACTATCTCTTACTGTGGCTCTATATTTTAAGAAGTACTTCTATAGACAGGGACGAAGTGTTTCTCCCTGTAGTTAACACAGACTGGTTCTGTTTCTGCCCTTTGGGGCCATGTACAATAAGTCTGCTCTCCCTGTGCCATGACAATTCTTCAGGGATTCTGGGATAGTGATCATGTTGCTTCTGAGTCTGGACTAAATAACTTCACTTCCCTTAACTGTTCTTTATGTGACATGGTTTCAGGTTCCCTCACTATCCTGGTTACCCCTCTTCTGGAATTTTTACTCTTTCTGTGTTTCTTCCAAAGTGTGGAACACAGAGCTGAACATACTATTCCAGATGTGCTCTAACTAGCTGTAGTAGAGAGGGCAGTTACCTTGTTCTTTCTGGATGTTACACTACTGTTGACTTAGTTATTCCTAATCAGAGTAGCATTTTTGGCAGCCACAACTTGTTATTAACTCATTAAGTCCATTAAGATAGCTAAGTTTAGAAAAAAACAAAACAAACACATGTGCTAGATGGGTCTTCCTTCATTCTGGACTTGGAAATTCTTGTTATTTTCTAAAGTATAAGCTGAGGCATTTGCCAAACATGTAAGAGTTATTTGAGTCATCCTTTTAGATCCCACGTCTGTCAGTGTACCCCACCCTGTTTATTCACATTCACCTACAGGGTGTTCCTATAGACAGAGTCTAAGGACAAGTTAGAGCAGGTTATTCTTACCTCATAGGGGAGAATAAATTTATAGATGTTAAACAGTTTGGAAGGAAAGGAATAATAGTTTAAATTAGTTCTCAAGGGTCTCTTCCAGCTCTAAAGTTCTGTGATAATTTGATATGCATGATTCGAGGCACATTAATGCCCCCCAAAGAGCCTTAATCATGTATTTGTGATCTAAGTTAAGAGAATAGGCTTAAAGCAAGCCTTAGAATTTAGAGTTTGAAAAATCTGACTATTATAACATGTACATAAAATATTATGAATGGATTTTATTTGAAAGAAACATTCTGGGAATGCGTACTGGGAAATATTTTCTTTATCCTAAAATTTACTGCTAGGTTTGGGGTCTTATTTGCTTGTAGTTTTTAAGAAGATACCATTCTTTTAAGGAAATAGAAATTATTCAGGCTCCGAAGGTAATGTAGGTTCATAGCCTTGTCCAAAACTTGTGGGGCTGGATGTATTTCAGAATTTTGAATTTTTTGGATTTTAGGAAGTTAATAAATACATCTCAGTGAGATCTGGGGCAGCATCCTATAATCAAACACATGAAAATATCTGCAGCAAAATGCATATATATTCACACTGAGTAGGATAAATAAAGACTGAAAATAGCCTTGCATTTGTTCTAGTCAGATTGTGCTGTCATATGAGTTAAAGAAAAAATTTTGATTTTCGAGTCTTCTGGTATTCAGCATCAGGTCTGAGGGACTGTGGACCACTGTAACAGTAATTGCAAACACATATAGTACTTACTATGTCCCAGGCAATGTTCTAAGTGCTTTATATATATGAATTTTTTAATTTTCACAAAAGTTAGGTAAAATCAAGTTATTCTTTTCTTCATTTTATAGATAAGGAAACTAAAGCTCAGAAAAACCCAGCTGTGGCAGAGCCTGGATGCAAACCCAGTCGTCCTGGTTCCAGAATTCATATTATTGGCATTTAATGAAGTAGTTACATAGTAGAGAAGAGAAGGAGACCATTTTGCTAAATATATTGTTTTTTGGGTACTAATCTGAAAAAATTTCTATTGTTCTTTGGTATTTATTCCCTTCACTCCATTGTGCACTATTCATTCACCTCCTTGAATTTTTCTGTTTCACAATTTTACAACTGTGATTTTAAATTATAGCTCTAATTCTTCCTTCAATTCAGTTCTAATATGGTCTGTGATAGAGAAAATTTTGACTGTAGTCTTTTCAGGGTCTGGCTCATGAACTTCTTAAATTCACTATATCTCATTCCTGGCATAAGTACCTAGCTTTCTGTAGAATTTCCTTTGTCTCATTAGTTTCTGGAACAGCATAGTTAAACTCCAGAACATTAGTTTCAAATCTTTTGAATTATGTCCCCAGGAAGCCTTCTGGCTAATTGAAAATTTGCACATTGAATTAATCTGACTGGGTCTTTTTATCTTGATTTTTTAAAAGACCCATAAAATTAAAGTGTGCATTACTTTTCATCTCAGCATTTCTAAACATGTATGTATTAACTTCCAGACGTGCTGGCACCCTTCTAAAAAGAAGGGAAGAAAAGTATCACGGTACTGTTTTTACTGATGGATAAATTATGGCTAAGAGATTACTGCTCTAGGGCACTTAATAGATCAGAAGAGAATAGATATATAAGATCTTGTTTGGCTGAAAGACAGTGTTAGATGCTATTTTAAGTTATAAACAGCTTTAATTTATACTTTTTGTCTCGATCTTGATTTTTGTTTTCTGTAGATATGATATAAAAGTCTGTATTATTAATGTTGAGATTATGTTATGGGCACCTCTTCTGAGGTCAGTCTTTATTTTTACGAATACCTTTTGGTTTATATGTTTTTCACTAGAAACAACTACCCTAATTGCCCTGGTAACTTTGAAGGGAGATGTTTTAAAAACTGTGACGAAAAAGATAATGTCTGGATACATATGTGTTTAGCTGACAGTAAAGGTATGTTCAAAATAATTATCCTTTTAGATATATCTAAGTACATGTGATAAATTTGTGTCAAAATAATCCCTCTGGTAATGCCACTGTTCCACAGATAATTATTATTGTCAGAAGTCTTTCTCTATCACTTTTTCCTCATAAAAAAAATCTTCTATTCCCCTTGCTTACTTTTTCACTTTAAACTTCTATATGTTTCTCTTACTCTTGTCTCTTATTCTTAACCTCAACCATTCTTTTATGTTCTTTAAGGAACCAAATTATTCTTTCCGTTTAACAATTTACCACTTTGTCCTCCTTCAGTGCCTCCTCAAAGCCCAATTCTTCCAAAAAGTCTTTCTGGAGGAACAAAAGGTCCTTGAAGATGTCCTGGTAACAGGGTGCACAGGGTTGAACACTTTGCACTCAGAACAAAACCTGTCTTTCTCTGTGACTTTGACTTTTTTCTTTGAATTTGTTTTTAGTCTATTTAATTTATTATTAAGCCAACTTGATAAGAAAATGTCATTATATAATATTCAGGACATGCTATTAATTTTCTCTTTTTGAAAAAAAATGGGAAAAAATGAGAGAAAAGATGTTGGTTTTGCTCTGGCGTCTTCTTTATTGCCCAGCTCCTTTTTTATTTTCCTTTCTCCTGAGGAAAAAGAACTATCATAACAGAAGTTATGTGCCTCAAAAGAAAATCAAGTATTTTGAATAAGTAGCAACTTTCTTTTTCTATTTATAAATTATATGAGCTGTCTTTTGAGGGGAGGGAAGAGTAGGTGGATTGGGGCTACATACCAGTATGAAAGGTTTAATTTGATTGAGAAACAAATGTTTGATCCTTTGAATGACAAAATTTCCTCTGTAGAAATCTAATTAAAGTTAATAGTGAACAGAGAGCTTCTAATAATGAACAAGCATGCAGTGTTTTATGGTTTATAAGGTGCTCTTAGAATCTCCAAGACTCTGACATCCATATTTTATTAATTTCTGGGTATCATATGAGTGAATAAGGGCTTAGCTTCTGTCCTCTGTTGTTACTTTTATTGGTGAATATTGACAAAATCTCTATAGGTTTTTGGTGAGTTTCACATTTGATACTTTATATTTTGAACTGTTGTCTTTTAAATTTATTTCATTGAATGTAAATATTTGACTGGATTAGTTACCCATATTTACAGGATAGAAAAATGGTATTCGAAGAAGAGGATTACTTTTTATTCTCTTTCCTAGGAACCATATGGGGTTGAATGTTATGGAAAGAGCCTGTTAGTAATTCAAAGTAAATGGTGATGGAGATAACAAAGGTGATGGAGATAACAAATGGCGATGGAGATAACTTGATTAGGAGGGCTCATGTAAATCTCATTTCTTCAGATTTAAATATGATTTACTTTTTTCCAAGTGTAGGAATCTGTTTGAAATTATCTTAACATACTATTTCAGTTGTATTCCTTCAAGTCAGTGTGTTAGTAGAAAAGAGTTGCACTCTCTTACCTCTCATTTCTAATCTAATATTTAACACTTTGATAGGAAAGATAATTAATATTACTTTAGCACATATTATATGCCTTGTTGCTTACCAGGGCTTAAAAAAAATACTTCATGTTATTTAAATCTTAAACAATGCAGTAGTTAAATATTATTATCCTTAATGGATGACAAAAATCAGATTTAGAAATGTAAAGTAGCTTGCTCAGGTTTTTAAAGTTCATAAGGGCAGGGACTTCTGTTTGTTTTGTTCACAATTGTATCCTCAATGTCCATCCCAAAGTAGAATCTCAATAAATATTTGATGATTGAATGACAGAAGAAGTAATGATGTATAGCTTTACTATAATTGCCATGTGTTCTCGAGGAAAATAATGTATTCTCATGTCCTTGTTCCTTGGTTTAGAAATGAACTTTTGTCCTACTTTTCTCCTTTACTACTTTGGGCAAGGAGAGTTCTTTGAGATCCAGCAAGTTACTTTATTTATTTGTTTGTTTATTTGTTTGTTTATTACATAACTTTGTCCCTTCTATTTTTCTTAAAGCAAGAACAGCAATAGACAAATGGACATCTGATGACTTTTGTAGAAAGAAAGAGTAGCTAAGTTGGAAGAGCTGAGCACTTGTCTGGAAGATGTGGGACCTTAAGTTCTTTCCCTGTTCTTTTATCAGTTCTGTGATCTTGGGGAAGTAATTCCATCTATAAAATGGGAGCATTAGACTAGATTTGCAGTTTTTAAACTGTGTTATTTGGGGACCTTGTGTTCCTTGGATGGGTTTGGGACCTGTATAAGGAATGTGGAGGCCAAGTGGGTCTACTTTCAGGTCCTCCACCCCAATCCTCACTCCCACATCACCACCCACACATTGTCTCCATTATCATCTGATCTATAAATGCTGGATTTCTTTCAGTAAAGACTATTTGTTTTTTGGTAAAAACATTTGAAATAGGAATTCTTCTCTAAAATTCTATGATAAAGAAATTATGGTAATCTATGAACTATTATGTAAGCATTAAAATGCTTCCATTATGTTTAGCAGCAATATACATAGGAGGAGAGAAATATACCAAAATGTTAAGTGGCTAAAGCTAAATAATGGGATTATGGGTCGTATTAATTGCCTTCTTTGCATTTTCTGAATTTTTCAATTTTTTTCAATGAATATATCCAATTTTAATTTTATAGTCACAAAAATAAATGAATAAAATAAAAAAGTGAATAAAAAGTTGTAATAAGCTTGGTAAACCTTTGCTTACATGAGATCATGTTAAGTTACTCAGGGCAGTTAACTATAATTTCTGCCATTGACTTACCATTTTGGTTTGCATCATAGATATTTGCTAATCTCAGTGAGTTGTGGTTTTGAAGAAATGAGATTGCTGAAGACAATACTCAAGAAATGAAACTTTCCTGAGGTCTGACAAACCTTAAACATATGGTAGAGATGACATATCTAAGATTTGGGGAAAAATAACTAAGATCTTAGAAGAGACTGAAAACAGAGATGATTCTTTATCCATTTTATTCTGTATAGGGAATTTAAAGCATGCACTTAAAATTAGTTAAAGTAGCTTATTGAAATAGATCTTGTTTAAATTGTGCAAAATTTGAATTCATGGCATTGTTCCCAGCCTTTACCAATAGAAGATCTTTGATTAGTTATTTCTTTAAAGATATAGAGCTCTCAAAAGTTTGGTTTCAGACTGGCCATATGTTTTACAATTAGATCAGATGGTATTGTAACAGCTGTTCTATATGATATCCTTGCCAGGGAGACAGCTAAGCTCCGAGGGAAAGGAAACTTATTCATTTGGAAAAGGAACGTATTCTGACTAGTCACAGGGAAATGATAAGGAATAGGAATGTTTTCAACCTGTCTGGAGAATGTTAATAATTTTTATTTAGTAAATTTCAGACTTTTTAGATAACTGACATTGGAAACCTTTGTTTCAGTCTTGCATGCTTCCTGGGAACTGGCATATTACCAGGGATCTTCTTAGATTTTTACCATTTATTTTAAAAAATCCAGTGCTTTTACTTGAAGTGCATGAGCAAAATGAAGAGGTTAGGAGTGATGTTGTTAACTGTAAGGAGAACATCATGTTCTGTATGACCATTTTAATTTTGGAAATAGTCTTTAACGGTGAAATTCCTTAAAAAATATTCTAGGGGAAGTTTAAATGTTGGTTTCTCTAAAGGAAATTGGATGAACTGAGTAGCTTTTAGCTTCTCTTTGGTTCTGTCTATCATTTGTAGGGAGGTAATGGTAGTTTGGGGAGAGTTAATGGACAAAATGAGAGATAAGAGTGGATGCTTGATATTCCAATATATTTATCCTATTTTATTGTTTTTTGAAGCTTGATTAGAGGAAGGCATTGGGCTTTTTCTTCCATAGATTTCTCATTTGACGTCATTATAATCCTACAGCGTGTTTGATTTATCTGTTCTATATGAACTGCATTCACCATATGGCTCCACCATCCACTGATGTGTGGCTTAATGAATAGTTATAAAGTGTTCCAAAAACAAAAAGCAATCTAGCTGTTGGGTATTATTATACTGAATTGTTGGTACATTGCCTGCAAACCTACCCTGTTCAGCTGGTTTTAGTTTTTAAGTTAGTTTGTTGCTTCAACTTGTCCACAAAGGCATAGCCTAATGGTTCAGCTAATCAGTAGGATAGCAGTCAGAAGGACTAAACTCCAGTCTTTATTTCCATTAACTTTGTGAGTTCTTGAGCACATTTTTTAAAAAATGTCTCTGTGACTTAGTTTCTCTAACTGTAAAATGAAGCCTGTTACTTTCTTCTAGTCTCCCAAGGTTTTTTAGAAGTTACATATGTAAATTATAGTGGGTTTTTCTCAAATACAAAGGCTTTATAGAATTCAAACTGTTTTCTGGTATCCTTTTCTTTTTACACGGTTTATATAGCTTAAATTGTAATGCGAACAAGATAGCTTTTGATTAAACACAACAAAGAAGTAAACACATGTGTTTACAGGTGGCTTCTTTATGCAAAAATATTTTTATGCTATTTTGGAGTTAACATATTTGTATAGTTTATAGACAATTATGTTATGGCATTTTCTGAAGGTTTGGGATCCTTCACTATTATTTTTCTCATGTACTACCTTGAGAAAATAAAAATAATTCTTAGCTCATATTAAACTCATAAGCTAAGTCGTGCTTTTATAGTTCTTTAATACTATTTTTAATTGATTACTTTAGAATGGATTCTACTTAATTATTTTTATGATTATAAAAATAATATATATTCATTTTAGAAAATATGATATGTAAAGATAAAAAATGAACCCAGAGATAACTAAAGTTAACATTTTAGTGATAACTACAGAATTTTTTTACATTGATTCTTATTTTATCTCCCTCCTTACCATTGAGATAATTCTGTTTATATGTATTGCTTTGAAATTGCTCTTTAACATGTTTCAAATATTTTAACATTGTGAAATGGGACACTTTTCAAATAAAGTTGAAAGTAGTACTATTATAATTTAAATGATCAAACTCTGAGTGCTTACTACATTCAGGTTACTATATTAGATGCCTCTTAATAGTTACTGAAAAACACCATACCATAAAGCTTTTTTAATTACTAAGTTTAATATTTTATTACTGCGTAGATTGCTCCATTTCTAACAGCAATAAATGAGATCACTTATTTGTTATGAAAACAGGTGTGGGCTGGATTTAGCACTCTTCTGAAGTCAAGTATATGACAGATCAAAATGGGAAAAAAATTCATCACTTTTATTTGTCATGTCACCAAAAAGAATATAAATCTATTTTGAAAAGAGATCTCAAACTACATACGATGCTTTTCTTGAGACGTGGTGCTCCTCAGAAGAACCGAACCAGTGATTATGTTTTTTGCATCTATTCCAGGATAAACATGATTTTTCTTGGGTTCAAGTGGGCTCTGAAAGCTCAAAGCCCAATGCTCTGGAACCAAGCCAAGCATTTAGTATTTTCGATTCTGTGATGAAAGAAGTCAAGGTGCCCATCTGCCCAGCTCATACATTGCCAAAAAAAGGCCTAGGTGCTGTGCTAAAGAATATGCCAAAGTGTGGCTTTGGCCTTCAGGAAACTGATATCTACCTTACACAATGATCCCTATTCTCTGAAATTTATGAAGAAAAGGCTATAACTTTTTTTAAAATTTAATTTTATTATAAGTTTCAAAAGGTTATAACTTTTAAATCAGAGCAATATGAACCATAGTGTTATTGAGAGAGGGTTAAATTATTAATGCATGTAAAACAATTCAGAAGTGCTTAGTAATCAGTACATAGATTAAAATCAGCACATAGGAGACACTCAGAGTTACCTATCATTATTAATAGTTTTTATTACCTAGGTCGCAGTGTTTGAAAAACAGCAGAAAGAACTTTGTGAATTCTAGATTAATTGACACAGTCTGTAGACTGGCATCACATTGGTAACCAGGAAGACTTGCACATTATCACAGATCAACATTTTCTAACGGGTGGTTTTAAGATGCAGACCAATACGCTTGACCACATCCTATCCTGTCAGAGCAGCCCAGGTCAAACGAAAATTATCCTACGACATGTTGCAAATACAGTAGTACTGGTACTGCTCAGAACTGAACTAAATGGAAGCTGTTTTCTTTAAAAAAAATTTTTTTATTTAAGTATGGTTGGTATATAATATTATATTGTTTATATTAGTTTCAGGTGTACAATGTAGTGATTTGAAATTTTTATACTGTACTTACAATGTGATCACCCCACTTATTCTAGTAAACATCTGTCACCATGCAAACTTATCACATTATTATTGACTATATTCCCCTTCTCCTTTTCACCCATCTCCCAACCCCCTCCCTTCTGGTAACCATCCGTTTAGTGTCAAAAATGATGGTTAGATGTCAGGAAGTAAGTGGCAATGCCTTAACCATCTGCATGTTGTCAGGCCCTAGGACCTCTTTCATCTTTATTAAGGGGAGTGCTAAATTTCTCTCCTTTCATACAGCAGTGGAAGCTATTTTCCAAAAGCAAATGCAAAGATAGGACTCCAGGAATCCCTGAAACAGCTATTGTACAATTCTGGCAGATGTATACTCTTCTGGGATCTTTTATAGGTATCAAGCTCTAGCCACAAATGACCCACTAAAAGTGAAAATAAGACTGGCCTATAGAAAGACATGACCATTCAATTTTATATTGGTCACACATTGACATTTTTGAAAGCCTGCCAAATACAACATGCACATACACAATACAAGTCACATAATCTCCCTGGGCTTCTATACCATCATCTGTAACTTGAGTATAATAGTACTAACCTAATAGAGTTCTTGAGTGTTGACCTAGATTCAAACCTAGCTCTGTCTGACTTAAAAGTCTGTGTTCTTTTTTTCTTTTGACTAAATTGTGTGGCATTGCCAAAACAGATGGGAGTAGCAGAAAATGAAATAAAGTAGTCAGTGGTTACATTTTGGGTTGTTTTTATCGCCTTCTCTAGCCGCCCCCCAGCAAGCCCATACATCGTTCTTCTCAGCACTTGTTCTAAATTACACAATGACTCAGATTTGATTTCAGTAGCTACTGAGAAAATGAAAATTAGATCAAAGAGTGTTTCTCAGAGGTGGATATGGGTGTGTAGTGGAGGTAGGGAGAGGAGATAATGGAAATTAGATGAGAGTAAACAGGTAGACAACCATGATAAATGTACAGCAGACCTGAACAGTAACTGGGAGGTTGTCTACCCAGTGCTAACAGAGACAATGTAATACTTATTAGCTTTTGGCAACACATACCACACACCACAAAATAGTAATATTGATCTTGCCTTGGCAATAAAACTTTTTATCTTTAATTTAATATGGACTCTAGGTCAAGATGCTGATGTAAAACAATATATGTTGTAAAAAGTAGCAGGTGATGTTTAATTTTATAAAAGTCATAGAAGAATCTCAGATGTGCAGATGTAATTCATAGTTCTGCCAGTCACCTGAGGATGCATTCCCCCTCTCCCAGATCAGACAAAGGAGAAACTATTATTTTCAGTATAGACCCAGCTACTTCTGATCTGTTTGCAAAACGTATTGACAGATGGTATACACAGTTTTGCAGGACTTGTATTTATTAGAAAGAATTACATAGCTTGAGTTTATATGGCATCAGGACTCAACAATAACATCCTGCAAGTGTACAAGCACAGTGGTCAGGACGAACTATGCAACAATAGCTGTGGAGAATACATATATAGTGCAAAACCTAGTCATAGACTCCTAGTTAAAAATTTAATGTGATAATGATACATCAATATCATTTTTCTATTTAATAACATAAGTGATTCCAGCCCATAATGCTTAAGTTTCTTAATATGACTTAAAATGTCTCTACAATCTGTCTCTGTACTTATTTCCTACTACCCTTCTTATGCTCTAAACGTCAGCAAAATCAAATTGGTTATATTCCCTCCCAAATACCATGCTTATTAGTACTAATAAAGCAATCATCTGTGTCAGATAATAAGAGCTTTAAATGAATTATCATGACCTTGCTTAATTCTCAAAGAACCTAATAAGAAATATGTATTATCATCCCCACTTTACTAAGCAGAAATTGAGGTTTGAGAATTTAAATACACTAAGCAAGAAATCATTGCTAGTAAAATATAGAACCTTGATACAAATTCAGATCCGTCTATCTTCAGAGCCTCCTCTCTTAATCACTAAGCTAACTGGCCTCTGGTTACTTTGCTTATGCTGTTCCCTCTGCTTGGAATGTCCTTCTCTTCAGTTTTAATAAGGGCCTTAATTGTAAGCAACAGAAAACAAGGCTTGCTGATTTAATCAGAAATGGAATTTATTAAAAGGATATTAAAGTGTTCACAGAATCTCCAGGGGAACCAAGTTCAGGACGTGAGCTGGAAATAATGCCCAGTTGTGTCACAGAGAGGTCCACTGAATATGCCACTGACACTACCACTGAACATTAGAGACTGGTTTGCACCACCAACACTGCAGACGGGTACCGGATGCAATAGCAAGTGCTGCTGCCAACTTATCACACGGCAGCCACCTTCCCCTCTGCCACCAGAGCCTCATGCTCATTGCTTTGAATCATTAGTTTCTCATTCTAAACCAGATGAGGGTGAATGTGATTGTCGGAGCCTCAATTACTTGCCCATGTCCTGAATATAAGGGAAATGGGAAAAAAATAATCTGATACTATGGAACCTTTGTGGTGTGAGAGCAAGGCTTAAAAGATTGAGAATTCCACCAAATAGGAATTCTGAAATAGTAGGAAATTAACTATGATGCTAGGTTACCAAAAATAATGACAGATGTCTACCACATCCCTTTCTTTCATCTGACAAATGTATTTGTCCTTGCACAACATCCATGCAGCCTCCTATACTATTGTACCTTGTATATTCTAATTTTATATTTTTTGGTTACTGGATTTTTAAGGATTCATGTTTTAAGTATTACTTGTTTATGTTAACTGACTCTTCTATACCTTGTTATTAAGTAGCTTATTGGCTATGGCTTATTGATGTTTGAACTCTTTAACATCTACCTTGGACAGTGTTCAGCGCATACATAGTACTTGATAAATAGTTGAACTGAATGGAGGCATAAATCCTCCCCACTTACCACCACTAGAATGCAAGTTCCATAAGGGCAGGGATTTTTTTCTTTGTCTGTCTGCTTCTCTTTTTGTTAATCACTGTATCCCCAGCACCCAGATTAATTCCTAGCATGTGGTAGGACCTCAGTAAGTATTTATTGAATAAATGGATTCTCCTAAGTAGTAAATTAATTATCTCTGAGAATGACACAGGCAGAAAGTTCTTGGATTGTGAATGGCTGAATTCATGGTATTATTTGAGACTTTCCAACTAGATTGCATACAATATGAGGCCAGAAACTGCCTTGTTCTTCTCTGGTTACCTTTTCCTCCTATCCAGAAGCACAACCAGAAAAGGGCAATTTGGAATTCTTTCCCAGACCTACCACTATAGTCACTAGCCGCAAAAATGACCTCAAGTACCATACCTGCTCAACATAAAACCTTTTTGTGTTTCCTTTTGTATAACTAGCTATATCCTGAGATTGCATCTATCCTGGGAAGAAAAGGCTGTTGGGCAAACTGTCCTGTATCCTGTTTTAAAAAATAATAACCTAGGGCAGTAGCATTTCACTTTGAAGAAATGAGGAAACGAAGGCCCATAATGGTGAAATTATTCATACAAAGGCCATGGAATAGCAGAGTTGTGCTGAGATCAGAGGGCTGTAGCTTTTAGAGGTTAGCTCTTGGGAGGGAACAGAAGCATAACTATGTAAAGCTGAAAGAGAACTTTTGTTCAAGCTCATTAAAAAAGTATTATTATTAGTGATAACTATCATCTCTGGAGCTAGCCTGCCTAGATTTGAATCATTTTCTCTTCCACTGACTAGCTGCGTGACCTGGGGCTGTGCCTCAGTTTTCTCAGCTGTAAAATGAGCATAATAATAGCATCTACCTCACAGGGTTATTATGAGGATTAAATGATAACATACATGAAATATTTAAAATGCCTGGCATAAGTAGGCCTTCTAAATATTAGCCGTTCTTGGCATTACTCTATTTTGAATATTTACTTTTACTACTTCTAATCTTTTTGATTCTTTACTATCTCTCATCCTTTCAATTCTGAATTTGTGGTGTTACCCTGTTTTACAGAAAACCTGAGTCTGAGATCAAGTTAAATTGTTTGCCCAACACTTACATAGCTGGGAAGTACTAGTTAGTTGGGACTCAAACCCAAATCTATCTTATTTTTGAAGCTCCTTCTGTCATGGCAAATTAACATGTAAAAGTAGATAGAGTTTAATGTGCTCTATTATATCCTTCTAACCAACCACTGTTGTTAATTTTAATAAATCTTTTTTTCCTTGCCACCTTCACTCTCTTTTCTGATTTATAGTCATTGTTTTTCTCTCTATACCATAAATCTGTTTACCACCCTTGTTGGTTTTCCTCTTAATTCTTTGGATTGTAGTAGAAAGTATGCACTTTACCTGAAAGGCCAAAGCATATCATCCTCACATACTACTGTCTATTTTAATTTCACTTTCATTTTTTTGTTAGACTAATTGATCTGTACTGTGAATTGGTTTCAGGAAGAGAAGACTTAGATATCTATTATGACTCAGATAAGTAATTTTTATACATTTTAGCTAAGATGGTATTTAAGGACAAATTGCATAATTCCAAAAACTTAGGTCCATTTCAGTTAGTATAAAAGGTGATCCACAAATTTGTCAGAAATAGAAACAATATCAAATACTATTGAGTTGCTACAAAAACTTTGCAACTTAGTAAAGTACTTTTGTGTGTATTACTTGTTATGTAACGTGCATAAAACTTCTATTGAGAAATTCCCAATGGACTCTAGACATTTGTTCCAAAAAAAAAAAAAAGTTTACTTAAACTTACTGTTTTAGAGATTTATTTCTCTTAACATATAATCTTTCTTGTTAACAATAGGCCTTTTAATAGTTTATCAGAAAATGAGAATTTCTCTTTCTATTTTCATTTAGTGGATAATCTCATATCATAGATCGCTCATTTAGAAATACACACACTTAAAATCAATGATTAAATAGTCTTGAGAGACTAAAGCCACAAGTGTCAGGAAGCTATTACTTTGAATTTCCTTATTGCTTAACCAATCTTTTTTCCTCCTCCTCCTCCTCCTCCTCCTCCTCCTCCTCCTCCTCCTCCTCCTCCTCCTCCTCCTCTTCTTCTTCTTCTTCTTCTTCTTCTTCTTCTTCTTCTTCTTCTTCTTCTTCCTCTTCCTCTTCTTCCTCTTCTTCTTCTTAACCAGACAAGATTTCAGATCCTCTTTTCACCTGTTTTTTTTTTCTGTTTTCCCGTGTTTAACTGGCTTTCAACTATGTTTTACTAAGACGGTTCAGTTTTACTAAGACTTTGCATTTATTTTTACTTACGTAATAGAGAAAAAGGTATGCTTTTGTCAATATGTTTACATTGGGCTTTCCATGTTAAAGTAAGTTTCCTCTATTTATTGGATCTTTATTAATCACCTGCTATGCACTTAGAGCTGGACTAGAGAGATCCTGCAGAGACAAACAAGATATGGTTTCTGCCCTTGAGGACATAGTGGAGGATACAGAAAATCGGACTCCAGAATAAATTCCATGACAGTGACATTTACATACTGCGGGAGCAAAGAGGGGACTCCTCACACAGACATCTGGGAATTGCGAGTGACGGGTGGTGTCAAAGAAGGCTTTCCGGAGGAAGTTTTCTTGGAGCTGAGTCTTGAGGTGGAGGAGAGGGAATGGCATTCTGGGAAAAGGGAGCAGCATGTAAAAAGATATTGAGGTAAGAAAGCTCACATGCAGCCTGTTCAGAGAGCCGAAGACCTGAGTGGCTTGAGTAGGGAAAGAGAGGGTATGTGAGGGCAGAACAGGGAATGGTGGAATTTTCAGCAGTTGTGAAGTGATGAGGTGCTTTATATGTCACGCTTAGAAATTTATTCTAAAAGGGATGAAGAAGTATAAGCCCCAAAGTGACATAGTAAGGTTTGTGATTTAGATCAGCCTGGAAACTACAGTGTACTCCTGAAAGAGTAAATGATCCCTTGCAAAGATAATTAGAGGCCACTGTCTCTCTAAAATTTTTCCAGCATTAATTTTTGATTAAAGGGTTTATATGTTAGGATAATGTAATAATAATAGGGGGACATGAATTAGTTTTCTGTCCTTTCTTATTATACAAACATTTGAAACCTATTTTACTTGTTGGTATAACTAACACACAGACTTGGCAAATAAAGCCAGCAATTGATGCTGGACCTCTTAATGGATCTGCTGTTAGACTGAACCCACCCAAGTCCCTCCTGTGTACCAGGTACTGTGCTAGGATCTGAGGATAGACTGGTGAATGACTTAGGCATTTACGGTCTGATGGAGGAACAGACTTTGTATGCTTTAGGATACTTAAGTATTAGATTCCTTTGCATACATTTTCACTTTTCGCCTTTACCTCAAACCTTCACAGTATGGGTGAGGAAACCAAGGATAAGAGAGGTTCCCCCCCCCCTGCTCCCCCACATAATTGTGATATAATTGACATATAACATTGTGTTAGTTTAAGATGTGATGATTTTATAAATATGTATATTGCAAAATGGTTTGCATAATTAAGATTAGTTAATATATCCTTCATCTGACATAATTACTGTTTTGTTGTTGTGGGAATATTAAAGCTGTACTAAGAGAGGCGTTTAATTTAGTCAAGGTCATATAATAATGAATGGTAACTAGCTATAATTCAATATTTGATCTACCTAACTTCAAAAATTTTTAAACCACTCCCCTTTCCCCATATATACTGCTTTCCCTGACAAGGCCATGCATATATATTTTGGAGCCTAAAGTAGTTTTCTTCCTCTTTTCTCTGAATTCTTTCCAATACTACCCAAAACCAGTACTGTCAAGCCTTGAAGTATCCAGTCATTGGTGGTTAAAAGTGCAGGTTCTAAAGTCATATCGTCTGGATTCAAATCTCAGCTCTCTTACCTCTCTAAGTCTATCAGCCTACTTCATGAATACTGTTAGGAGATAATGTTGCTAAAGCACTTAAAACAGTGAAAGCATAGGGAAAGAATTCAATAAACGTTAGTTGTTAAAATCATCTTTGGAATAGCAACTCATCTATTTTCCAAACATTCAGGAAATTTTGTTAAAATGCATTTAAACCAACCTACCTTATTCAAATTAATCTTGATGAAGTGCTTTTGCCTAGCATGCTTATTTGAAATCTGACCTCTTGTTCAGGGGATCAATGAATGACCTTGTAATCACAAACAAAAACCTAAGAGAATATACCTGTGAAAGTAGCATAAAGACACTTGAAAACTTTATTATGGAAAAATTTTAAAATATACAAAAGTTAACTGAATAGTGTAGTGGCCTCTCTCATACCTGTCACCTACTCAGATAACCTTCTAGGCCATTCCTGCCCCATTTATCCCCCCATCCATTTGCCTTCCTCTTGTATTATTTTGAATAAATTTCAGACATCTTATCATTTTGTCAATGAATATTTCAGAATGTATTTCTAAATTATAAGGCTTCTCCTATTTTTCTTAAATAGCTACAATTGTGTTATCATACCTAAACAAAAAAAAATGAACAATTTCTTAGTATCATCAAATATAGAGTCAGCAGAGTACTTTCTTTATGATTAGGGGGAAATTTTTTTTAAACTAAATCTAAAGACTTGATCATTTTTTGGGAGAGGTAATGAAAGTTGGTAGCTTTCTTATTGTTTCTGACATTGCTAAATACTATACTTTGCTATACTTTGTATAGCCCAACTGAGGATGAAAACTAGCAATATAAGCTCTCCTTGAATTTTTGGGTAGGATTGGTTACGTTATTATCCAGGTTTTGCATGTGAGTAAACTGACTCAAAGAAATGATTTGGTCATATAAACTGCAAACAGCTTGTGCTGAAATTTGTTATTTGAACAATGTTCATTCCACAAATGTTTATTGAGTTCAAGAAACTTACTATTTACACTTCTTTTAAAATATTTATGGCCTATATTATTTTTATAACAAGGACATTCTTCTCTTTGATCGCCTAATTTCTTCCATCTTTTGTTGTCTTAGAATTTTAAAGTACTTTCCCCTACCTCTGTCCTATCCTAATTTTTAGCTGGTGTAGTGACTATAGGGCTAATACAGGGGAAATTTGGGGCTCCAGCAGGGGGTCAATTGCAACTGTGAAAACAACTCAGGCAAATGGTCTATTGATAGTAGAACTTTTCATTATAAAAAGTTCTTTTCAAATTCCAGGATATTGGTTGCTTGGTCACTGAAGAGTCTGCACTACCATTCACTAGCACCCTGGGTGTCTGAGCAGACCTGGTTAGGAATGTAATGCTCATATTGAATGAGAAAAAGGGTTGGAGAAGCTGCCTCAAACATTGCATCACCCAAGTCAAACATTCTACATCTGATATACAGTTAGTACAAAACATTAGTCTTTGAGAATATACCCTACCATAGAAATATTTTTTTTCAATAGTTCTATCTTTGACTATAGCCACATATTTTTAAATACACACTTGACATATGCATTATGACTTCTAGAGAGCATTGGTGAAAGCTTATTGCTTTCTTGGTCTCCACTGGTGAGTAAAATTGTTTTAATGTGTCAGATCTGGTGTTGTCAACAAAATATCCCAGTGTACCTACCTTTTTTATTACCACTTAAAAATTTTTAAGCCTTTGGACATTATAATTTCCCCAAAGTTTTGCATATTGTCTGCTTAACAATTAGCAGAAATGATAGTGCCGTTGAAATATGTCTCTGATATTAGTTCAGTTACATATCCAGAATGTTTATTCCCTTTGGCTTTCCATCTGAGGGAGCTGGGCATGAACTCCTCCTTTGGAAAATATCTGAGTGGGCAGACGTGTTTGCCACATTGCTCTCATTGTCTGTCTTTGTTTATTCAGCTGAAAAGCTGTACTTGTCTCTCATCCACAAATCCTAAGGTCTTAGAAGTTGTTAAAATGGGTAGAAAAATTGTTTTGGGAAGGGAAAGGATATATCAGATATTGACATAATGTATAATGAAGGTGCTCTCTTAGAGAACAACATAATGACTTTAGGTGGTTATAAAGCACAACTCTGATAACATTTTTTATGGGCCAGTTTTATTTAGGGTCTTTGATTTTATACCGTTTCCCTACATTCCAGATAAGAGACATTGCTAAGTCATTGGCACATATGACTTGTTTTTTCTACAATAGAAAACCAAGTTTTAAGGACATGAGCATATCATCCAACCCAGGTAACAGTAAGTTTCCTGTGGTCTCAGTAGCACACACATGCTCTTGGCAGGCTCCTTAAAAGGTCTCTTTAACTCGATTATTTCTCAGTTCATTCTTTACATTGTAGTCAGTTATCTTCTAAAATGTAAATCTGATTATGTCATTCTCTCTTATGTAAAATTCCTCCATGGCTCCTCAGTTGCCCTTAAGAAAGCCCTTTACCTGTCACCACTCCTGCCTCCTATTCTATGCCAGAGCCAAATGAACTTTACTCAGTTCTCTATGGTACTATGCTCTGTCTTACCTCCATGCCATCACACATGCTACTTCCTTGCGTTTGAGGTATTCTTCCCCTCGGCTCTGAGCTTGGCTGAACTTCCTCATTCACTGTGTTCCAGTTTAGACATCTTCCTTTGGAAAGTCTTAATTAGGTGTTTCTCTCTCCACAAATACACTTATCATGTTTTCCAATAACATTGTGTGCATATTTCCATTTTAGTACTTATCATACTATGTTGCTTCTTTGTTTTTCTCTCTGCTATAAGAGTATAAGCTATATGGGGGCGGAGACCATGTCTTTCTTCCACATTGTTGTATCTCCAGCATCTAGAAATTATACTACCTATTTCTGGTACAATACTAATTTGTTGAATGATTGAATAATCATGAGCTTTGCCAAGAATCTTTTCTCTAATAACCTCAGAGAAAAAATAGGATTCTCTGTTTTCATATTCTTGATATTTTTTCCTCATCTTCTAGTCATATTCATTCATTCATTCGTTCATTCATTCATTCATTCATTCAATAGAACATTGCTTTGAGCCTTTTAAACCTGCATACCCAGAAGCATGTGTAAAGAATGTGCAACGGGAAAACTCTTGCACGTATTTACCACAGGCTTCTGTTGTCCATTCTTTCTAAAATTGTACTCCCCAACACACACACATACAGTCCCTCCTCTCCTCCAACCTCATGTTTCCCTTCCCTGTATTGCTTTTCCTCTTTACCTATTTAACTATCTCCTAATATGCTAGATTCTTAACATAAGTTACTTATTGTATGTGTCCCCTCTGCTGAGAGTTAAGGGGCATGAGGGCATGAATTTTGGTGTATTTTATTTACTGCTGCGTCCCTAGCACCTAATATAATGTCTGGCACATAGTAAGCAAATATATATTTGCTGAGTGAATTAATAAATTCAGGCCCTTAGATCTGCATCTTTTTTTTGTTTTTACCCTTTCAGTATACTACCTGATTCAGTCCCACTTCTAGTACTGTGCTGTTTGTTTTTTCTTTTCCGTCTTTCTTTCATTTTTCAGACTTTACCTTTAGTCCTGTTTTGAGGCCATAGTCTTGGCTACTCCAGGCAAAGATTCCGTTTATCCATTTTATTACTTCAGATAACCATCACTCACATCTGATCTCTACATCATCTAACCTAGTATTGGAAGCCCAAAGAGCCATGTGTATGTGTGTTGGTGAGGGGTGAGGACGCATTCAGAAATAAGTCAGATGTAAAACCTGTTCTTCTAGAACCTAGGTAGTACAAGTAGATAAATAACTATCATACAAGGCTGAGTAGGATAATATTTACCGATGAGAAATGTTAAGGGGGAGAAACTTAGGTCTTGTAAACATTATGAACTATGTCAAGCTTCCAAAAAAGTATAAAAAGTAATACAGTGAGCATTTCCTGTATACCTACCCTTCAGCTTCATAATATCTGGATGTTCTCCCACACTTGCTTTGGATTTTTAAAATTTTGAAATAAAATTCTAGGTTTGATTAAAGCCTTAGGTGTCCCTTTTTTATCTCATTTTCTTCCTTTCTTACTCAGATGTAACCACTATTCTGAATTTGGTCCCATGCATTTAAAAAATGTTCCCATTAAACAAAACTCATCCTTTTCCTCTCCTTATCCTAGTTCCTGGTAATTACTATTCTATCCTTTGTTTCTCTGGTTTCGACTATTTTAGATATGGTGTATAAGTAGAATTATGTAGTATTTGTCTTTTTGTCTCTGGCTGATTTCATTTAACATAATGACTTCAAAGATCATCCATGTTGTATTATGTGACAGGATTTCCTTGCTTTTTAAGGCTGAATAATATTCTATTGTCTGTAAATCCTACATTTTGTGTATTCATTCATCTGTTGATGGGCATTTGGGTTGCTTCCATATCTTGGCTATTATAAATAGTGCTGCTATGAACAGGGGAGTATAAATATCTCTTCGAGACCTGTTTTCAATCCAGATGCTGGATCATATGGTAGTTCTAGTCTTAATTTTTTGAGGAACCTCTATACTGCTTTCCACAGCGGTTGCACCATTTTACAATCCCACCAACAGTGTGGTGTTAGCTTTTAATGGTACAGAAAGTAGTGAATGGGTAAGTGAAATCAGGAGGGAAGTAGGAAGAACAGGTAAATTCCACCAGTGTGAAGATTAATTTCATTTAGTCAGAGTGTGCTTCTGTTAGATATTTTAGCTAACATTGCTTGCTTCTCTAAGACTGACAAAATAATTCTGAGATGCCCTAAATTAAATTACAGTAGGCCAGAGGGTGGAAGGAAGAGAGAAGAGAGGTTGATCGGTTAACAACTGCAGGGCAAAACCAACAAAAGACTGCTTGCATTCCTGAATGTATGTTGAAACTTTGAATTAACTTCCAGCTGGCTATTTCCACAATTATATAAAGAAAATAGCCAGGCACCTCCGCTTCTTGCTTGTACATGAACTTTCTGGACTGTTGCCCACAACCAGTCCTGAAGAAGAGACACTTCTTCCTTACAGACTGCATATCTTTACCACAGACTATGTACCTAGTCCCACTTCACCTTCTCCCACCCCCTTTATCTATAGCCAGTGTAAATTCTTTCAAAACAACTTAACATCTTTCTTCTTGAAACTGTTTGCATAAAAGAGCCCTGTCAACTCCAGGATGGTGAACATGTTTGTCTTTTCCACCTAGCCATGCTGCTGGTGATTCAGACTGCATGCCCCAGGACCTGGTCCTTTTCTGGCTAGCGTTTGGCTCATTAAACTCTTTCTTTCAGAAAAGCTTTCAGCCGTGGAAGTTTTTTTTTTTGAGTTGTTTGTTTAACAGACTATTACTTCAGGAGGGGAGGAGGGAGTCAAATTATCTCTTTTTTGATTAATTAAAATTTTTTTCTGGGTACTTAATGTAATATATACATTTAATTGTGGTAACATCACTTTATAATGTTATGTAAGTTTCAAGTGTACATTATAATTCAATATCTATATACAGTATAGCATGCTCATCACCAAAAGTCCAGTTTCATCTGTCACAGTACATTGGACCCCCTTTACCCATTTCGCCTTCCCTTCACTCCTCTTCTTCTCTGGTAACCACCAATTTGTTGGCTGTATCTATGAGTTTGTTTTTGTTTTTTTGTTTTGTTTGTTCATCTATTTCTTTTTGTCTGTTTTGTTTTATATTCCACATATAAGTGAAATCATATGGTTTTTGTACTTTTCTGTCTGACTTACCTCACTGAGCACAATACCCTGAAGGTCCATTCATGTTGTCTCAAACAGCAGTATTTCATCTTTTTTATGGCTTAGTAGTATTCCATTGTAAATATACCATGTCTTCTTTATCCATTCATCTGTCTGTGGACACTTAGGTTGTTTTCACATCTTGACTATTGTGACTAATGCTGCAGTGAACATAGAGGTGCATTTATCTTTTTCAAATTAGTGTTTTCATATTCTTCAGGTAAATACCCAGTGAAATAGCTGGATCATATTGGTAGATCTATTCTTAATTTTTTGAGGAACCTCTGTATTGTTTTCCATAATGGTTGCACTATTTTACAATCCCACCAACAGTGTGGTAACAGCTTTTAACAGTATAGAGAGTAGTGAATGAAATCAGAAGTGATGTAAGAACAGGTAAATTCCACTAGTGGGGAGATAAATTTCGCTTAGTCAGAATATGTTTCCCTTAGATATTTTAGCTGACATTACTTGCTTCTCCAAGACTTATTTCAAGAGTGGAGGAGGGAGACAATTTATTTCTTTTTTGATTTATTATTGACCACTGGTCCCTGAGAATTTCTGAGATTGTTAACTTCCAATGGTGCCTTAGCAGTGATTAGGGGAAGTGTGAAGATTGTGTTTTGTATTACTTGCGAACTTCAACAAGGTCTTTAACACTTTGGTGCTCAAAAATTCTCATTTAAGAAAAAAAAAATGAAGCCTTGTAATCTGTTTAGACCACTTCTGACCATTTTAGTTTTCTTTTGAGGATTGTGTGTGTAAAGAGGGGTGATTAGGTTCCTCTAATGGTATGTACAAGAACAAGAGTGAGCAGTGGAGTTGGAAGAGGGGTTTCTTCTCTCCTGTGCCCATTTTTTTTTAAATTTGAAGTATTACCCAAATGCTTAGTCATGATGATAAAGCAAAGAACTTCACAGCTTGCAGTGTAGAACAATGTTTATACTGTATAAGTGTTTGATAATAGTTAAGAGTGGCAGGAGAGTGGGAAGAATTTGTCAACATGTTTTGAGGAGTAAGAGGATTAGATAGAGAACACAAAGTAAGATAGCTCACTTCCAGTTCGGAAAGAAAGTACTTCTTTTAAGTGTCCTTTGGAATAACTCAAGGGTCAGCTAATTTACTTGACCCATAACTCCAAATCTATTAAATCTTTAGCACTGCAGTCAATTGCAGACAGGTATATTTTCTACCTTGCAGTGTTTATTATTCAGAAAGCAAAAAAACTTAATATCACTGTATAATATACAGACAGGTATCTGTATGTTTGCAGAAGCTATCTTTACTTCTGCCCTAATTCAGATTTTCCTGTTAGACTGCTACAATAGTTTATCAATAAATCTGTCACTTCCAGTATCCCCCCACCCCTAATCCTTCCTTCACGCTACTGTTAAAGGTAATCTAATCCCAGCTGGATGCCTTATGGCCATCTAATCTTGGGGAAATTACTTAATTTTTCTATGCCTCCATTTCCTTTTTTTATTCCCTGTATCACCTTGTACCTACATTATAGATTCCTTGAACATTTTTCATGTTTGTGCATGTAAAGTACTTAAAACAGTACCTGGCATGTAATAAACAAACAAACAAACAAACAAATAATAAATATTAGTAGAGATGGTACTGTTGGCATTATTATTGTTGCTATTTTTGTTTTTGTTGTTTTTATTTCTGAAGCCCAATTCTGGCCACATCATTACTCTGCTCAAGAAATTTCCATATTTTCCTTTTGCTTACAGCTGACTTTTTGGGCATATCAGAATCACTTTTGAAGCTTCTAAAAAATACATATTCCTGAGTCCACCACCAGAGATGTCTATTCTGTAGGTGTATGATGAGCCCCAGGTTTCAGTGTTTTGCTGTGCTTCCCAGGCGATTTTGAAACAAGTGGTACTTTTTTGGAGACTTATTCCACATAGGATGAAGTGCAAACTCCTTAGACTGGAATTCAGAGCCTAGTATACTTTTCTAATATGTATTTTCTTATTCTGTTCCTCCTTGTCAGTCTTTGTTGCAACTATAGTAAGTAGATTTTTCTCTATATTCACTCTTCCCTTTATACCCCATGTATATCCCCAGGAGTGTATGGTATAATTGTGTGATCAAATACATATTTATTCTTAGTAAGCCACAAATAATATGTTTAAAAATTGGCTGAGGATGAATATTAAACTATAATATGTAGGATCAATCTTACCTTTTTTGAAAATTAGGAAACTATTCCTAGGTTATATCGCTGGACGCCTTAGGATAATATTTTTATATTGACCTTTCCTCTTGCTCTCTATGCACGCCTTTTTTTTGAATTAATTTACCAGGCATTACAATGAGCAAATACATAGCTCTAGCCTTTAAGTTGCTCAGCTGTGCTCCATAAACAGAGACACTAAGGCAAATCTAGTCTTAACCTCAGAAGCAGTCGGCAGTACTTGAAGTTCTCTTCTTTTGTTACCTTTTCTGTTCTATTGCTACAAAATCAAGGCATTAATGAATGTCTTTAGGGTAATTTCTTTTAGTGCATTCAGAAATCTCTGATGATCCTTTTAGTTCTGAATTCTTGGAATCAGTAGTAACATCTAAAGATGCTGCTTTGCTAATAACATTGCTTATGATAAAAAGGGAGGGTAGGAAAAAGGATGGTCCAGTTCCAGGTATTTCCTTTGCCTTGTCTCCCCTAATTCTTAGAGCATCCTCCTAAGTTAGGTATCATTATCCCACTTTTATGAAGTTGGACATTCTATTATTTATAATAATAATAATAATAGCTAAAATTAGTTGAACACACACTAGACATTATTTTACGAAAAGTCTTTACAAAGAGGGCATGAAATTTAAGATCACAGAGCTTATAAACAATGGTTTCAGTATTTAAACCCAGACCTTTTGACCTCATAGACTGATTTTCTTTTGTTGTGGCCTGGAGCCAGATATTAAGTTGTTCAAATTCATTTTCTATCTGCTTCTCTTCTTCTTTCCTCTTCATCTCCCCTTAAACTCAAGGATACTATGAAAAATACTGTATATGAGGAAGCTCATATAAATTCAAAGTTTGATAGAACAGTTTTTCTTTCAAGCCTTATAAGCAGTATTTGGTTAATTCTTTTAGTGCATTCTAAATTTAATAGGGGCCTGACAGAATAAAACGCCTTTTCAAAAAGTAAGCAATTAACTTTTATTAAATGACAAAATTAGATTGTTTCATGTAAAGCCTTGAAAAATGTAAACAAATGGGAAAATAGTGGGACAAAAAGAAAAAAATTTTTGCCTAAGTTTAGGTAGTTTGGCAGTTAAGCACAGTTCATGTGCAGAATTTGTAGAGATACTGGAAATACTACTTAGCAGTGTTATTTTAGCTATGAGAATGCATTTAAATAAAACAAACAGATCCCAAATATTAAATCATGAGACTGTGTCTTTGGCTCTGAATAATATATTAAGACTCAACAGCCCAAAGTCTCCAGTTGAGAATTATATTTGTATCTTGAGCAACTCTTTCCCCTTTCCCTACTGTTTATTAATCACTTGGCTTGATGTTACTTGCTTACAAAGAAAACAGATTGACACCCTCTCCCCCCAAAAAACAACAAAAAACCTGCATTTAACAGTACTAGGTGGAATTTCTTTCTATTTCATTTCTTTTTTATTTCTTCTTCTTCTTTTTTTTATTTTTGAAACTTCTTTCCTTCCCTTCTTTTAAGGGAAGAAGGTTCTGGTGAAGTAGAATGAGGAAGGGGCATTAGAGTAAGACAAGCCTGGGGGTTGAATGCGGTCTCAACCACTCACTGTAACTCCGTGGTCTTGGGCAAGTACCCAGCTCCTTTAAGTTCTAGTTTTCCTATTTATAAACAACCATTGCAAGGTGTTGTGAAGCTAAATTGTCATGCAAGTAAAATGTCTGAGGAAGTCTGAGACATTGTAGGTAATAGTAAATGGCAATTACCTTTATTATCATTAATAATAAGGCTGACCTAGGGATTTAGATAAGCAGTTGTGTGAAACAGTTTGCTCTGTTTTGCCAACAAACTGTTGTGGCTGAGGAAATTCAGAATTATATCTATCATTAGCCAGGTAAAATATGACCTTCAGTGGAAGACCTCACTCTATGTAACTTAAAAATAGAAGCCTTACTCAGAAGAATCAAGGGGAAAACCATTAGAAATAATAAGAGAATTCATCAAAGTGACTACGTATATATTCCAAAAAAATCTGTTAATAAATATTACTAATTAGAAGAGATAATGGAAAAAAGATCACAGTTTTAATCACTACCACTAATGATAAAAAGTTTAGAAATAATCTCAGCAAGATATGTATGAAACTCAGATACATATTTTTTATTTATGAAATTTCATCGAGAGATATAAAAGAAGGGTAAATAAATGATGAGGCATACCAGTGCTCATAGATGAGAAAATCGAATGTTGTAAAGCTACCAGTTCTTGATACATTAACTTTTAGAATAACTGGCATTATCGGAATAAATTACATTAAGATCTTTTTTGGAGGAAATGTGGCATCACACAAATAACTATAAACAGCTAAAAGAAAATGTAAAGAAGAGTAATACATTAGTGAAACATGTTCTAAAACTGCAGTTATTAAAACTTTTTAAAAATTGTACTAGTACAAGAATAGACAAATTAATAAATCGGAAATAGATTCTGTTGTAAAAAATATATTAATATATTACATAAAAGGAACCAGAGTTCATCAGTTGAAGAGCATTTAGATTATGTCCAACTCTTTATGAATAAAAGTGCTGTAAACATTCACTAACACTTATGTGTGAATGTAAGTTTTCATTTAACTTGGTAGATACCCAGGAGTGGAATTGCTAGGTCATATGTCAGGTGTAGATTTAACTTTATAAGAAACTGCCAGATTGTTTTCCAAGCATTCCTGTCAGCAACATGTAAGAGTTCTAGTTGCTCAGCATCCTTGTCTGCACTTGATATTGCCAGTTTTTTTAAATTTAGCCATTCTATTAGGTGTGTAGTAGTGTGTCAATATGGTTTAATTTTCATTTTCCTAATAAAAGACTTGAACATTTTTTCAACTGTTTATTTGCCATACCTACATTTTCTTTGGTGAAGTGTTTGCTCAGACCTTTTCCCCATTTTGAAATTGTGTTGTTTTCTTCTTGTTGTTTTGAGAATTCTTTGTATATTCTATATAAGTTCTTTGACAGAAATGTGACTTGCAAATAATCTCCCAGTCAATGGCTGTGTTTACATTCTCTTAGTAGCCTTTTAAAGAACAAAAAATTTTAACTTTAATGAAGTTCAATTTATAAATTTTTCTTATATGGATTTTGCTTTTGATATTGTATACAAAAGTTCTTTTCCTAACACAAGGGCAATCAGATTTTCTCCTTTTTTTTTCTTCTTGAGGTGTTATGGTTTTATATCAGGATCTGTGATCTATTTTGAGTTAATTTTCATATAAGATATGAGGTTAGGTTTGAAGTTCAAATTTTTGCACATAGATGTTCGACTATTCCAACACTATTTATTAAAAAACAAAATCTTTTCTTGAATTGCCTTTGCATCTTGTCAAAAATTAGATGATGATATGTGTGAGAGTCTATTCTTGCACTCTGTTTTGTTCCATTAAAATTTATGTCTATTTTTTCATCAATAACACATTGTCTTGATTGCCATAGCTTGATAGTAAGTCTTGAAATCAGTTATGGAGAATCCTCTAACTTTGTTATTCTTTAGCTATTCAAGTTTCTTTGCTTTTTCACATTTATTTTAGAGTTAGCTTGTGGATATCTACCAAAAAAATCCTCCTGGGATTTTGATTGGGGTTTATTGAATCTGTAGATCTAATTATTAACAGTATGTCTTTCCATTTATTTAGATCTTTTTCGTTTCTTTCATCAATGTTTTGTAGTTTTTGGCATAAAGATCATACTCATGTTAGCTTTATACCTAAGTATTTCATATAGACATATGGCAAGAATTATCCACATTTTATAGATTGAAACACTGAAACTCAGAGTATTTATACTTATTGAAGGTCACAGAGCTGATTAATTAGAAGCAAATTCTGGTTTTAAGGTGTCCTCAGTTTGCCTAGTGTTTTTTTCTACTCGTTTTCATAGGCAGAAATTTCTCATGGTAAAAGATGTAGACTTTGGAGTTACTCTGTTTGGATTCTAGTCTGTTCTCCATACTGGTTAGTTGTGTGATTTGTTTCATCTCTTTAAGACTCAGTTTCCTTATTCAAGGTATCTACCTCACAGGATTGTGGTGAAAAGTAAAGGAAACTATATATATAAAGTTTTTAGTGTGACGTTTGATATACATGTAGGACACATTCAAAACTTTGTTATTGTTAGTAGTAAAAGCTAGTTGTTACAGCCTTTCTCAGAACTTGTCATCTTGTCTCATTAATTAGATGGATTGTCTTTGAATTGTGGAAAACTGGCAGTGAGCCAGGGACAAGCACTATCAACATGATTCATAAGTGTGAGACAGAAAAAATTTCTGCAAAACCTGTGCCATGTTATCCCCCCTTTTTTGTATGTCTACCATAAAGTAGAAGAAATGTTTTGCAATAGTGAATTGTGATTAGAAATTTTAATGGATATATTTTTATTTTATAAAGTAAAGCTTAAAGCTTTTCTTTAAAGGCGATGGCTTTAAAAACTTTCCACATCTACAAAGTCTGGTTTAACTCAAGAAACTCATCAGCTTTAATATTAAGTTTCCCAGCTTTGCAAAGATTTGTGACCCTGCCCTGGCATAACATAAATGTGAAATGTAATTTGAGTATCAGTGTTATGCGAGAGTAAGACCTTTTATAAAAATAAAAACTCTGTTGATAATTCCTTTTCCCTAGAATGAGGGCTTTTTGAGATTTCTTTACTTTAAACCTACAAAGATGAAATATGAGCCTAATAAAAAGTACATTTTGAAATAAATACACCATACACTTAGGAAACAGGCTTATAGTCAAGACAATGTAATTTGTTTTTGTTATTTTTTATTCTTTTAATGCATAGGCAGAGGTTTGAATTAAGTATGGCTACTCTTGATTCTGACAATTATTTTTCCTTTTCTTTTCAATTTGAAAATTAGGAGAAATGTTATTTTTGTAGCTGCTATCCTAGGTTTGTGAAAAAGGGTGAAATTTTATGTTGGATAGACTGGATAAATTCAAAGTTCTTATACTCATATACATTTTCCTTGTCTTCATTTAAATAGAGTAGGGTTTTTAATGATAAATCTCAAAGGGAAATAAATGTATATGAAAAAGGAGATGGGGACCTTATAAATCTTTATTTTTCTCTCTCTTGTTTTTTCTTCTCCCTCATTCTACACAGGGCTAATTACAACCCTATTTAAGTTGGAGCCAAAGGGGAAAGAAAATACTCTACTTCTTTTAGTTAAATAGCATTTTAAATCCTAAAATGTTCCAAAACTTCTTATGTAATAATCAGCTAAAGCATTAATCAGTTCTCACTATCTTAACTGTAACATTACCTTTGAAAAAGTCTGATATATGAGTTGGGTCCCATGTTGACTTTAGTGCCACAGTCCAGCTAGAGCAGTCGCATGTGGCATACCAAGGCTTCCCTCTAGCAAAATTTAGAATCTAGTCTAGTAAAACTTCATTGCTTTTTAAAAAAATTTGTTTGTGTTTAAATTTACATTCAATAAAATTTACTCATTTGGTTTTTAGTTCTATTAGTTTTGACAAACGCACAATGGAATTACCAAACAGTTTCGTTATCCCTCCAGATTCCCTCGTGTTGCTTCTTGGTCGTTAGCCCTTCTGCCCACCCTCAGTTTCCAGCAAAGCCCTGATCTGCTTGTTTAGTCTCGTAGTTTTGCCTTTTCCAGAATAATGTGTAAATGAAATCATACAATATGTAGCTTTTTGTGTCTGGCTTCTTTCATTTAACATAATGCCTTTGAGATCCACCCATATTCTCACACGTCAGTGTTTCATCACTTTTTATTGCTCAGTAGGATTCCATTGTGAGGATGCACCATGGTCTATCCAGTTTACCAGTTGAAAGACATTTAGGTTGTTTCTAGATTTGGGTGATTACAAATATAGTTGTTATAAACATTTGTATACAAGTTTTTATATAAACATAGGTTTTCATTCTTCTTCAATAAATATTTAGAAATGGAATTGCTGAGTCATATGGTAAAATATCTTTAACTTTATAAGAAACTGTCAAACTGTTTTCTAAAGTGTCTGTACTGGTTTGGATTCATGCCAGTAATTTTTGAAAATTTCAATTGCTCTGCGTACTTGTCAACACTTGATATTATCAGTTTTGTTTCTTTAATTTTAGCCATTCTAATAAATGAGTACTTACTACCTCTTAATGTACAATTTGCTCTTTGACATTCATTTAGTGGATGTTGTTATAATGATACACTGTGTATAGAGAATAGAACTACTTCTTTCTGTCTGCAAGTCAGACCATGGTTCTAACACTCATCTCCATTTTGCACTTAGAATTTAAATAAATAAATAAATAAACAAATATTTATCAGAGCTCTGGATATGTGCTCACTAAGTGGTCATGTTCTTCTGATAAAAATACTCAAGTACAATATGTGTCCAAATATTAAAAATAATATTTATTATTATGTCATATACCTACTTTGTATTGTACTCTGTCTCATTTAATTTTCAAACAATACCACAATTAAGAGAGAAAAAAGAAGGAAAGGGAGAAGGTATAGAGATAGAAGGTTATGCCCTAGAAAGTTGGGAAGATATGTTAGTCCATAAAGCTCTCGAAATATTTTATATTCTGGAATCAGCTTATTTTTACGTAACAAGCCCAAAAAACTAAATTTCTCTGTAATTTTAGATGACTTCTTAATATTGACTCACAAAGTAATTATGTTTTCCTGCTGAAGATACTAGAGTGTAATATGCAAATAGAAATGTAGTTTCCAAATAGTTCGAAGTCCTGGGCATAAACCCTTTCTCTATTTTAAGGAATATTTGGAATAATTTGAAAGCTGGTGGTACTTTACTAAACATCTTTTATAGATATAAAATAGCTTAAGAACAAAAGTTTACTTTTGAATACTTTGCTTACAGCTTATATTTTTAATGTTTTAAAAATATTTCCAGATAAGCTTAAACTTCAATGTATTTTTAATATTTTAAAATTTGCTTATAAGATTAAGTACTGAACCTTAATACATTTTAAATACATATCTTCTAGTTTTTGCTACTTTGAGATTGAACAGAAGATACCATTAATATTATAGTACATTTTGTATGTCTTCTGAATATGAGGAAGAATGAAAAGTTTTGGAATAGCCTGGAGCAGTTTTTTTATTCTTTCAATATTTGAAGATTTTGAAAAGCTGCAGTGAAGTCATTGTTGAAGGAATAGAAAAGAGTCAGAAATTGAGTTTTGCAAAGATCTTACCATAGTTTTGCAAAAGGCTATAGATAGAATTTCAGGCTATGTTCCTGAAAAGATTCTTGTGTGTGTTCTGCATTAGTTATATTTACAAGTATTTTCCCAATATCTATGCAATACTTGTTTTATAATCCTTTTAATTCCACAGCAATGCTGTTATCAACGAACATTTCTTTGTTCTATTTGCATTATGAATTGACTGAAGATACAAGTTTTGATTTTCTTATTCAAATCTTTCATTTATTGACTTTGCAGTTTTTTTTTTTAAATCTGTAAAAGGCTAACACGCTATTGTACCAAACAGCTTGAGTCTCCAGTTTCCAGACATCATAGTTAATTACAGAACTCAGAAAGGACTTCAAACAGAGGTACAGAGAGACAGGACACATAATTAGGACATACTATCACAATTAATATTTTTCTAAAAACTCTCATCAAAGTAGCTACAGATACCAAAACACAATTAAAATTTGCTGGAATATATAATGGACTGTTTACTGAGCAGAGACATAAAAGTTGGATGCAGAGAGAAGCCTACTTACTAGGTGTATGAAAAGCCCCAAAGAAGTCTTTAGTATGTTCAAGGAAATAATCTCTTACCAGGAAAGATGTTTGTGGACCAAGTATGGGTGGAGATGGTACTTATGGGACTTCTAAACAAAATTACTCTATTTGTCCTAAGTGTTGAAATTTTTCATCTCTTGGTTTTGGTAGGAAATGTTAGAAAAGGTGCAGTGTTTGATATGAATGCAATGATTGTTTTGGATACTTTTACACCAAAATCATCCACTAAGTTTAAGTACTCAGAGAAAAATGCAAATTTATTTTTTTTCCTTTGGACTTTGAATTTCTATTTTCTTACAGTTTGGCACCAGATTTTAGTCTCTTAGTCTTCTTCAGGGTTCAGATCACTATATTTCATTGTTCTTCAGAAGCCAAAGAAATAACATTGCCAAAGATTGCAGTCTCTGCTAACATTTACATCACTGTATTTCTCTGTAGAATTTTCCTAAGGATTATAGAGCATTAAAAAGATACTTACTACTGAAATGACAGAGAGTTTATTCCACATATACTCTTAGGCAACCAAATGAGCTTTTTGACATTTCATTCAAACTTTCTGTGATTAGCTTTTTATGTCCTCTTTATATTTTTTCATTCCTGTTAACATCCATTAGTCCTGTTACAGACACCTTTGTACTTCTCTGGTGTCTATGATTCTACCTCATTAAGAAAAATCAGCCCTTCATTTCTTGTCTTTGGCTATAGGTCCTTCCCACTGCTCTATCAATTGAAATTTCCTTTCTTCTTTTTCATTTTGACAGCCTTCTAGTAAATTGCATTGTTTCTGCATTAACTCCTATCTGGTTCTATATGAATATCAAGAACTGTGAAGGCTCTTAGATTTTACTCTACTTACAAGCAAACAAGTTATCCTGACACAACCTAATGGATGTTTGTGGTGCTTTACATTTATTACTGTTGCCCATAACTATTCATTTAACTTGAGTCATTTCATTTGAGGTCGATCATTGGGATCAGTCCTCGAATCTGAGCTTCGAACAGGAAAGATACAAGTGTTCCCTGACAGTTGGTGCGCTTTGCTCCAGCTTCCTTTCCTTTGGCTAATTTGGAGAGGAATGTTAACACAATAGTATATTCTTGTCTCAGTATTGCAGCCCCCTTCCCAACACGAGGGTGGTCTGCCTTGCTGAAATATTTGCCATTCATCCCACTACTGTTAGAATGATTAGTACCACAGGTGTGTGATCAATAATTGCCGTTTTCATTCTCTCCAAAACCTTATTCTAAACCCTCTATTTTCATCATGGTATTTGTGGGCACCCATTTTGAGAATGTATGGAGGTTGGAACATGTGCGATACCCTCTTATTCTCTACTTATATGGCCTACAACTTGGGTTTCTGAATTTCAGGACAATCTGTTTCCCAGACATTTTCCAAAACTGCCATGGGAATAAATTTAGTTCCAGGCTTTCAGATCTTGTCCACAGGGTATAACAAAACTGTGGCCGATGAATCTGACATCTGAACTGTTTATGTTATTTTAGCAGATATCTCTTTCTTCCAGTGATTGTATTAATTGTTGCAGTATTCCAAACCATTTCCAGAGTATGTGTTGGGGCTAAGTGTTATAGGTACTATGTAAGACCCTTTTACACACAAGAAAAGGCAAGGTTAGCTAACTTGCCTAAGGTCGTAATGTTAGTAAGTGAAGGGACCAGATATTAACCTGCAGCTGTCTGCCTCTACAGTTTGTGCTCATAACTACTTTATGCCTCTTCAATTTGTTGTCATATGAGAGTTATAAGTAGTAGTTGTTATGGATTCCCACTAGAGGCAATAGCATTAGAGTTTATGGAGGAGTAAATTTCAGATGATTCTTGAAATGGGGGAAAGGTTTGAATATGTGGAGAGGAGAGAGCATTCCAAGAGGAACAGAATAAGCAAAGATTCAGAGATGGGGCTAGAAAGAATATGTTCAGGGGATAATGAAGAAATTGAATTGACTTTGTAGAAATAATGACAAATGAACTTGGTTAGTACTGAAGTTTTATCTATTAGAACTTTACTGAAAAAACCTTAGTTTTGTCTCAGAGTTCTTAGATTAATTGGGTTCTGTTTTTAAAAAATGATTCAAAGCTTATCTCATTCATTGGGAACACTGATTCAGACTTCAAATGGAAGTATGTTAATAAGAAAATAATAGAATAAAATTCTGTCTTTAGAGTTTTTAAATCTGTTCATCTATGTTTTGAGCTAGTTCTGCCCATGCCAGAGTAATTTGGTTAGATAACTTGTGATGAAATTGGTTCAGCAGAATGGGATGTATGTTGAAATTCTGCCAAATTTTGGAAGAAAAATGTTATTTTAAGCGTTCTGGTCATTTTTTTGGTGGAGTGAAGGTCTTGCCCATGAAGTTGTAATTGGCAAGTTTACAGACCACTAAACATGGCTTTCTTATTTATAAAAACCACACACACACACACACACACACACACACACACATGCACACACACACACAGAAACTAGAAATAATGTGAAAACATGTAATTCTGTCAAAGAAACGTCATACTTACATAGCCTAGTAAAAATAAGAATGTCGATTGAGATTGGAAGCTGATTGCTTTCTGAAGTTTGGGGCTGAGGAAATCTGACCTCTCCTCTAGGTTTTGTAACCAGCTCACCACTCAGCTTGAAATATATCTAAAATCATCACTCACCCATACAGATTTATTCATTTCGCATATTTTCAGATTAGAAGAGGTGCGAAAAACAGGGAGATAAGCTGATACCAAAATGAATGGAAGAAATGTGGAAGGTGTAGAACTGGTATAGAGTTGGCCAAGTGGTAATATCTTTGTGGGCTCTTCCTTTTGATTTGTGTGGTTAAGCAGCTTGTGATGACATAAAGAATTTTGAAGATTAATTCCCTTTTCTAGAATGAGAAACAAACTTCTTCAGAACCTTCTATTTAAGACTCTGGATTTGCAGTTACCTAGTAACTTTTTTTTAAATCATTTTTAAAATTATTTTTTAAAGCTAAACTTTAAATTATTTTTCCAAGCTAAACTTTTATCAATATGATGCCATTTTGTATAGTGCTTTATCTATCCAGAAGTATAATTTGTACCATAGATTTCTCTAGGCTTTTTAAACCTAGATTCATAGCTATTTTGGAATGGGGGCTATTCCTAAAGTATGTACAAAGTTTTATTTTATCTGCAGTTGATTTTAACTACAAGTTTTTGCATATATTTGCAAAGTCCCATGTTGCTACTGTGTCAGACTATGTTGAAAATACTTTCTTTCTGAAAAAATGAGTATAAACAATAGCAAAAACCAAATCTTAACTGACTTTTAAATGTACCTGCATTAAAAGGCTAAAGGCAAAGACTAAATATTTCCATCCAAAGAACTGTTTGAAAAGAATCTAAAGAAATATTTATTTTCTAAATCTTTTAATTTGGGAAAGAGATTCAAATTTGGGAAAGATTAAAATTGTGATTGTTTTTAATCCATTGATCTGGATGATCTTGTAAACTTCCTCATCTGGGCTTTATCCCATCATTTTCATAAAGTTTCAATTCTCTATTAATTTCTTCCTGAGAAGGATATATTAGCTTATGCTTATAGCTGGAGCACAATCTCATCTGACCTGTATAAGTTATCACAGTAAACCATCTGAGCCTTAGGCTTTTGCAGGTATACAATGGGATTATTTATTATTTAGCATGTCATTTCCAGCATGTGCTCTCACTGCCATGTAGATGAGCACAGGCCCTGCTCTGGACTTGGAGATTTCCAGTCCAGAAAAACTGACCCCCACACACTGGAGCATAGGGTCAAAGAGCTAGAAGGTGAAGAGTACTGGAAAGGAAGTTGAGAATAGTCTTATAATTATGAGTGGTACATAGTTTTACGTACTTTACTATATATATTTCCCAATTTAAACTAAATGAGCCAGAAAGTGAATTCGAACTAGAATTTATTTTATTCATCCTTACAAAATTGTCATGAACGTCTATTAAGAAAAATAGTTCATTTTATTAAGAAAGCATTAAATCTTAATTAATATAGCTCTCCTTCTTTCCTTTGCAGAATATGTATGTAACTGTTCCGCGGTGGGAAGCCTGGATGTGAGTCGCTGCAACCAGACCACCGGGCAGTGTGAGTGTCAGCCAGGTTATCAGGGGCTTCACTGTGAAACCTGCAAGGAGGGTTTTTACCTGAATCACACTTCTGGGCTCTGTCTGCCATGTGAATGCAGTCCACACGGAGCCCTTAGCATACTCTGCAACAGGTAAGCGGCAGAGGGTGGAGGTGAAGTTAATTTCATTTTGCCAGGAAAAAAAAGGCTCCTGCTTTCAAGGACCAGACTGGCTTAAATAGAGGGAGAGGGGCCATAGACTTACATAATATTTAAGATAATTTTATTTCCTCATTTTGTATATTACGTTTAATGTCAAGACTACAAAGCTTCTGATTTATAGACTTAGTTCTTCAGAAGCACTTGAGTCACCAGTTTTGCTTTGTGGTAGTTTCTTTAAATTTCATGGAAAAAAATTATTGAGAAAGCGGTCACTTTCTGGAAGCAATAACTTGTAGGCATTTCCAGTAGAAATGTTCCTGTTACATTTATTAACATACCATTAGAGTTTCAGGAAACATATTCATTGGTTTACTTTTTTCTCTTATCAAAATTCTAGAACCATTTCTTTGCACATTTAAGGCTTAAACTTGATAATATGTTAATATCTTTAGCTACTGAGGAAAAAAGACTGATTTCATTTTATGTACCAGCACATTTTGGGGGACCAAAACTAGATTAAGCAGGAATTGTCTGAAAATTACCTTTAAAATATCATGTTATTTGGACGTGACTTAATCTAGTAGAACGGTGTCCTAGAATCTGAGGATATGCCTTCTACTATACTGAAAGTAATTATTTTTTGACCTGGTATGAGGCACATGGCTTTTTGGATCCCAAGTCAAAAGCTGAAGAGATGGTGTTGTATAAAGAAAAGAATACAAGCTTTAGAATCAATCTAACTTGAGTATGGATCCAAGGTCTACACTTAGGAGCTTCACATTTTCTGCAAGTTATTTCATTTCTCTGAGCCTCAGTTTCTTCTTAAGGTTCTTGTAAAGGTTAAATGAGTAGCATGATATAAAATGCCTAACACACATCACTCAATAAATTCTGGTTTGTTTTAATTTCAAAGGAATGTTGGCTTAATAAGAGAATATTTTTAAAGAACGTTTAGCTCCTGGACGTGGTTCTATACTGTAGCAGTTAGCACATTTGCTTTATATGCAGAAGATCCTGGGTTCACATCCCAGTGAAGCCACAGTCCATGGACAAGCCTGATCCTGTCTGATCTCGGAAGCTAAGCAGGGTCGAGCCTGGTTAGTAATTAGATGGGAAACCACTTAGGAAGACGAGATGTTGTAGGCATAGATTAAAAAAAGAAAGTGTAGCTCCTTGGCAAAATTTGTTCTTTATACTTAGTGGTAGATATTTTGCATGCTTTATAAATCATAGCATACTATTTTGTACAATATTGTATCATATTGAACTTTTAAAAATATAGAAGTGAACTTGATTAAGGAGTTTATAATTTCAAGTGCAACAATAATAAATTTATGATGCTTAATTTGTTAGTTATTTGTCTTCATCCTCACAACTCCTTTCATGTAGATTATTATATAAAAAAGATTTCAAGTGGCAGAAAAAGAATTCCAAATTAGGTCTTGCAATTCCAAATTCAGTGTCCTTATCACCCTGCCTATGGCCTTTATAATGACAAAACTGATAATTTCTGTTATTTGAAATTAAGACTATAGTAGTTGTTTACCATTGTTCTATTTACTCCCCCAAAACATGCCCACACAAGTTATATCCAGAAGGTTCATGTTTCTTACCAATTTAAAAGATGTGATTTGTTCACTCTGGTATCTAATGGCATATCCACTATTTCTTTTAGAATAAGAGTCTGCAGACACATTTGCTTTGAGTACTTTTAGAGAGATAGAAAAGTACTTCTAGGCCAAACTACCTCAATGGAAGAGAGAGAGAAAAAAAAGGAAAGAATTGAGAGAATTTTAGAAGCAGGAGAAGAGGGAAAAAATAATACTAATATTTATGTAATATCTTACTGTTTTCATAGGTCTCTTATAACTTATTTCTGATTTATCTTTTTCCTGACAGTTAATATCATTAAGTGACATAGGCTAAAACACCATTCGAAAACAGGTAGTAACTATAAAGTAGTGGAAAAGTGCGTTGGACTGTTAATTTAACGGTCCAGGGCGGGGGTCTGTGAACTACAGCCCATAAACCAAATCCAGCCCACTGCCCATTTCTGTAAATTGTCACTTGAACGCAAATGCACCCATTTGTCCGCCCATTATCTATGGCTGCTTTTGTGCTGCAGTGGCTGAGGTGACTAGTGTTGACAGAGATGGGATGGCTTGTAACCCTAAATTATTTATCATCTGGCTCTTTAAGTTTGCCAACCCCTGGTTTAGGGTTCCAGTTATGGTGGTTATTGCCAGCTAACCATGTAGCTTTGGACAAGTCACTTTACTTCTTTTAAGCATTTGTCTTTTCATTTGCAAAGTGATTTTGTCTTAAGGATCAAGCAAGATAGCACATGTGTAAATTTTTACAACCTGACTTGCTAGACAGACAATAAAAATAATAGGAACCATTTGTTGAGAATGTGCTGTATGCTGGGGCACTGCTAACTGCTTTATGTGCACTATTTCCTGTAATCGTCACAAAAACTCTCTTGAGGAGACCACTATTATTTAACCACTTTGAATATGATAATTTTGATGTTTAGAGGCTATAGTTAACTTGTCTAAGTTTACACACTAAAGCTGCCATTTAGCCCAATTGAACACGTTATAAGCAAATGTTTATTCTGTGAAGCAGAATGACTTCACAATTAATGTTTTTTCTAGTAGAAAACCTCTTGATATTTAATACCCAAATATCCTAGAGTGTACTTATCTCTCAATTTATTGTGTTTTGGCTGATATAAGAAAAGTTTGTATTTATGGCCCAGAAATCCTATAAAGCCATATACAACATTTAAAAAGATAAAAATGGAAATTCTTATGTTAAATTCCCAATATAATTGGTAGAATGTCAGAATCACATGTGGGCAATTTGTAAAATGCACCATATGCCATCGAAGAGGAGGAGCAGTATGTTATTGCATATGAAGCAACTGTAAACCATAGGGATTGTTTTTGCTCAGGAAGTAATGTTTTAATCATTTTACATCCTTCACTGGGATTTATTTTTTATGTATAGGTGCTTTACTGTGTTTTAGTTACACTGTAGGAAGTTGGTTAGTGGTTTTGGGTGACATGTAATTAATTGTAATTTTTTCATTTAAAATATTGGAAAATAGATTCTTTGTTAGCATTTCATACAGAATATCTGATTTTCAGTAATGAATGATTGATGCTAAATGAGGTACAAGATACCAATATTATCATTATTACCTAGTCAACATGGACAGTTTTCTATGTGTGCCTGATAGGTTCTGTTATCTTTAGTAGATCTTTTTTTTTTTAATGAGTATCACATGATTTTATATTAGCTGCATACTATCAAAGTATGTCAATTTCTTATATCCTAGATCGTCATTTTCTAATTGAAATCTGTAAGAATCTCATTTTCCTGTCAGCCCTGATAGGTGATGGCTGTTTTCTCTCTCTTGCTCTTCTTGCCTCTGGACCTGGAGTTGGAATAGATTTCTTCCTTGCTCCTCATTGCCATTCCCAGAATGGTCTCCCTTCCTCCTTCCTAAAACTCCAACTTCAAAGCTTATAGCAATAGGCTGTGCTGTTATGCCTCCCTGTTTCTACTCCCTCTCCTGGACACTAACTAGCCTGTATTTTTCACATGGCTCACTGTTGTTAGTCCGATACTGTGTCTGTCGTAATTCTGGATAATTTCATTGTCTGTAGAAGACTTTAACAATACTTTGGCCTTTCAGTTTGTTAACTTCTCTTCCAATAAGTTTTCCTCCATGCTGTAGTTCTTCATTGTCTTTGGCCTCAAAGGTAAGCATATTAAAATTTAAAAAAATAAATCCATACTTCTTTTCTATGGGTTACTGCAAAGTAATGTTTAATTAAAAAAATTTTTTAATAATATATTTCAGAATGTCAGGCAATTTGTCAGAACATGCAGTATATCACAAAAGTCACTTGAAAACCTGTACTTAAAGGAAGTCTTTAGCAGGAAAGCTTGTGAACTCTAAATCCAGCTCTAAGCACTACATTTCTTACTACCAGAAAGGAAGTTCAATTGACCTGAGACTAGAGGAACAGGAATGGGAAGTTGCAGAACTATGTGCTTTGGCAAGAACAAATGGTATACTATGAGGAAACACCTCCATGTGCTACTCTGCTATAAATTATATGCCAGTGAGTTAAGGGAAGAAGGAAATTATAGGCAAGTAGTGTGATATGTAGTAGAAAGGAAGCAGATCCTGAAATTAGTAGATTTTGATTCCATTCTTGGTTTAGCCACTTACTAACTATATAACCTTGATTAAGAGGTTTGATCTTCCTGAACCTCAGTGTTTTCCTCTGCAAAACAAGATTAATGTATGTAACATAAAGGAGTTTTATGAGGTAGGTGTGTGTGTGTGTGTGTGTGTGTGTGTGTGTGTGTGTGTGTGTGTGTGTGAGCGAGCTTACATTGTGACTGGCACATAGATTTGGCTTTATAACTCCCTGGGAGTTGAATCTGTTTTTTAAAAAAGTGAGGAATATAATTGATGATTCACAAACAAGGAGAATTAAGTCAACCAGACTTGGCTATGGGTAGAGATTGGGGTATTGTTTTTGTTGATAGGTGAAAGAGGGAGTTGTTCATTCCAACAGAAAAAAAATATTTAGATTATTTTCTTCCATTTTCATGAAGAAACCTTTTAAAATTGGATATTCTATATTTTAGAGTAATAATAATAGCTAAACTTAATCGAACACATGCTAAGCACTATCCTAAACCTTTTGTACAAAGTAATTCATTTAATCCTCATGGCTACTATATCAGGTTGGCATTATTATTATTATTATTATTATTATATATCATCATCATCATCATCATTCTCATTTGCACAGGAAAAAAATTCCAAGTTAGGTAATTTGCCTAACTTACAAATTAATAGCCAGGAAGTAAAAGATTGAATCATTTGCATCTAGATAGGAATACATCCTCTAAACCCAATCATTTGCAATCTGGGTTTAGAGTATGTATTCCTATCTACTATGCTGTATAGCCTTTCTCAAAATCTTAAATATTGAGCAAAGTGAGTATTGTAAGAAGCTTTGATGCTGTGCTGCAGACTATTTGATATTTTGTTAGACTTTTTTTTCTGGTTGTACTCTGATAATCAGACTCTGAATCCAGTGTGATGTAGCTCATGCTATATAAATAACTTCTTGATAAGGACCAATCTGTTTTTGCTTAGCAGAAATTGAGAACATCAATTGTCTTTGGCCCCAAAGATAAGCATATTAAAATTAATGGATAATTAATTTATTAAAATAATGAATAATTATTGATTACAGTATCTATTATTTTGCCATCTCTTTTAGTTGAATCTCTTTTGTGTTGAAAAGTGAGGAATAGAATTACAAAAGAGGAGTAAACCCTTTGGAGTGAAAACAATATCACTTTTGTGCTTATCAAGAAACTTATAACCTATGTCAGACCCAAATATACAAAACTACTAATAGCCAATACAAAACAGTTTATAAATGCATGCCAGGTTTCTAAGTAGCATAGTTTAGAGTGGGAAAAGAACAGAATAAGCTGAAGTAATAAAGAAAGGCTTTCTAGAGAAGGTGGGAACTAATATGTGCCTTCCAAGTTATGATTTGGGAAGTTAGATGAGAGGAAGACCTTATCAGGAGGAAAAAAACCATGCAAATTCAAGTGAATTTTATAAGATTATATAATGAGATGAGAAATCTGATCTCCTAACACCTACTCAAATTCTCTTCTGTTTATCCTCCCTGTTCTCTTTTTAAAAATAAATAAAAGTAGATAAGTAGATTCAATTCTGTCCTGTTTCTCTCAAACATCTAATGTCCATGGAATGAACAGCTGGCTTTTTAAAAATTCATTTCCCTTTTCTTTATGCCCATATATTTCAGTGGGAGTTGTCCCAGTGAGGGTAGAATTTGGCTCCAGGAGCCAGATGTGGGTTGAGCAATGTCTTTGTGTGCAAACACAAAGTCCTTTATGTACTGACAGATGGCCACCCCCTCACATCACCATTGGTGTTCCAACCTGTTTAATTGGGAAGGAGTTGGTCTACAATATCTTAACTTTCCTTTTTTGCTTTTGGAATGCATTTCTAATGTTTTCTTGATTTACATTTAGACATATGCTTAATAAATGAATGGAGAAGTTAGATAGCATTTTATCTCAAACAACAATATGCCTACTGAGAGCCTGAATTTCTTAATACAACCTGTAAAATATTGTCAGGGCTGACTTTATATGTAGGCAATTATATACAGATTTGAGATTTTTAAAAATGTATTCATAGTAGGTTAGTATACAAGGTGCATAATTTTCGACTGTGTAAGATAGGAAAGAAGTTCTGTAGTAGTATAATATCTTTTCCATACAATCTGTGGTTGTTGCTATACCGTGTATTTTGAAATATTTACTACTTTTCATTTTTAATTATGGGACTATTCCTCAGGGCAGAGAGCAAAATTTTGCTCATGAAGTAAACTTATGTTGAAATAAATGTCAAATAGAAAGATGACAAAATCTCCGAGGCTCGTGTTCACATGGGGTTCTGAAAATCATCTCTTGTGTAACAAATGGGAGTAACAGCTGCTTATGTAAACTCTTATTTATTACTTTGCCTGTATTTCTGAGAGATCAAGGAAAAGTTATTTGATCATTAGATACAATTAACAATTGAAGAAAGTATTGTCGTTTTATTTATTTGTTTCACTTAATAAAGACATTGCATTTGCCAATTATGTGTCAAAGACATTATCTTTGTGCTCATGGAATTTCCTGTCTAGAGGAAAGATAGATAGAAATGCAAACAAAATATGAGTATTCATAAAGGACACAGGCTATTCAGGTAGGTGTTGAGAGAGGAAGTTGTATTTAAATTGAGATTTGAAGAATGAATAGAAGTTTGCATGAAAGCATAAGACATCTTTAGTAGATTGCAGGTGGCTATTTCTTGAAGGCAAGGAGCACTTGGTAATGGTGGAGAGGAAGGGTTGAAGGAGAGTGGAGGATAAGAGATGAAACCTTTGTCTATTCGTTTACTGTTGTATCTTTAACATCTAGCACAGTGCCTGGCATAAAGTAGACTTAGTGAATACTTGATGAATAAATAGAATGAATGAATGAAGAATAAATAGAGTCAGGCCATGAAGGACCTGATGTGTCATGCAAATTAGTTTATCCAGTGAAAAATATTGAGAAAGGAGTGACATCAGATTTGCATTTTAGAAAAATTACTCTGATGGATAGAGAGAGAGAGTGAGCTCTCACAGGGAGACCAGTGAGAAGACTATTGTAACAATCCAAGCAAGAGAGGTTAAAGGACTGATCTGAGGCTTTGATATTTGCATCAGCAATGGTGCTGGAGAGGAGAGAACCAATGTAAGATGTATTTGGAAGATAAACTCTACGGGACTAAATAGTTGATTATATGTATAGCTTGTACAGAGTAGGGAAAGACAGAGTGATAACTCCCATGTTTCTTTCTGGCTTGGGTACCTGAGTGAAGAGATGTTCCATTAATTGGATAAAGAATAAAGGTAGATAGGCAAGTTGGAGGGACATGATGATGTTAGGTTTCAAACGTGTTCATTTTGAAGTGACTGTGGGACATACAGTTGCATATACATGGTATGCCAAAGTCAAGAAATCTCTTAACTAGTATTTTCTTACACTATTTTAGAGGAAAACAAAACAAAGCCTTATAGCTTTAATTTTATTTAAAAATAACTTTATTTTATCCCTCAATTATTATTCTTCCAATTATACCAATATCTAGTTTAAATTACCTTTTTTGTGTACTGTATTATTTTTTCCTTGAAGATAAAAGCTTAAAAGGTAGCCATCTGGGTCAAAAGCAGGTAACTCACCTCAGCCTTTGTCCTATCGTGGTTCATTTGTTTCAATAAATGTTTGTATAGTACCAAACGGTTTGTCTTAGAAGATATTGTAATCACATTGTACCAAGTATCTTGTTAAGTTCATAGCAAAACAAATTAGACTACAATTTTAATGTTAATAAATGGCCAGACGGGCTTATTCAGAAAAAGGCACTGAGTACATTAAGGTTTAAATATAAATAATGCTATTACACTTTGGAAAGCTCTTTATGTTTTTCAGTGCATTTCTATTTTAAATTCCCCATCTAGTACAGGGCATGATCTGCCCTCCTCTTAGTCTTCTAATTATTAACTATATATCAGCTGTAGTCAACTGAATGAAAAAAAATACTCCCTTCTCCCAGCTCTTGGTGACCTTTGTGAACATTGACATAGCATGTCTCAGCAAACTGACGTCGTTGCTATGAATCGAGCATGTTACTTTCCCTAAACGCTGTTGCAGACTCTTCTACTTGTTTCATTTTATTAAGCCACTTCTAGGCCAGTTCAAAATTTTTAAAAGAAATATTTTGAAGTTAAAGTTTTGTTATTGATAATATTAAAACATTATGCTCCTTTGGAGAGGCACCTCCAAATCTGTAGTGATGCATATGCCAGTTTTACAAATAACCAAGTTCATATAAATGCAGTATTTGGTACAAAGGTATTTATTTGTTCAACACATTTTGTGCAGGATACTTTAATAGACCCCGTGGGAAATAAAAGATAAATAAGACAATAGGAAGAACATAAGAGCTTCTGGTCTACTGAGGTTATTAAGCAATATATATATATTACAAAGTAAAAATTGACCCATAGTATAAAATATAAAGATAAAATGTTAAGGAGATTAAGAAACTGGGAGATATCACTTATAGGCAGAAAAATTTTCATTGAGAAGATAGCTGTTGACCTCGGTTTTGAAGAAAGGAAAGGATTTAGACATGCGGAAGTGGGAATGGTTATTACAGAGCAGGAAACAGCAAGATTAACGTCTCAGAGATGTGCTTACACAGGATGCAAGGTGGGAGAGGAGTGGGGGCAGAGGAGATAAATTTGGCAAGTCCTTCAGGGGTCAGGTCACAGAGGGCTTTAAGGGCCAGACGAATTATTTGGATTTTGTTTATGAAGCTATTCTTAAGCAGAAGAAAGATCAATGTTCTAGCAGTAGTAGAATGGGTGGATGTAAGTAGGGGGAGATTAGAGACAGACTAAAAACTAGTGCGGGTCAAAATTAGAGTAATAATGAGAATGGAAGGAATATTGAGAGAAAAGAGAATAGTGAAAATGGTGATATTGCCCTGTGATGGCAGTGTTCCTGTGCATAATTCTCTAGAAAGCTTATGATTTTTGCATTAATACAGACACACAAATCTAAAGGTAGTTTGTATTTCTGAGTTGAATTTAGGGAATGGCTCAGTCCCAGGCTTCCTTCTCGGGCCCGTACCCTCTCCCTGTGCTTACCATTCTTCTTTTGTTACAGGCTGCAGGCGTTGAATCAGCTTTCCTATGCTCCCACCCACTGTATCCCATGGAATTTTTATTACCCCATAAGCCTTGCTGCTGAGTGTCAAGCAGTGTCCCCATACCCATGTTCTTTCTGTGTTGCTAAAAATAAATCCAAGGGCCCTTTACCTTTTAACAGTTTTAAAAACTATTCATCTTTTTAGAGAGACCTGTAGGGTAGCAAATATAATAGATACGGAGAAGTTGAAAGCTTATATAACTGACAAAATTTTCCATGAACAGGGTTCAAATATAGGCATACCTATTTTATTTTTCCAGTTAATTACTCTGACATTCATAGACCTCAGTAGCCTAAATCAGTGGCCTTCTTTTGAGGCAACCCATTCTCCAACAACTAATTACTATGTCCCCAGTAACTCTAAGAGTCAATCCTCCTCTGATGCTAAACATTAAGGGAACATAATTCTGATCATTTCACTGATATTGTCATTTGTCACTCCTGAATAAAATTGCTAAGTTGAGGCCTTACCCTGAACAACCTGACAGATGATGCTTGCTCACTATGCTGATGATACTTTTACTGGTCCAAAGTGGTCGGCAACAGTTCTTTAAAGGAGGATGAACCCACTCCCCTAGTGCCAAGTTCTTTCAAGAGTGCTCTAAATTGGGGCTCCAAAGTTAGAGATCTTAGCAATCATCTCCTTCAGTTTATACATACAGCCACATTCCAGTGTGCAAGCCAGCTCTAAGAGTACTGGTTGAAGACATCTCTTAGAATCTTTTATCTAACAAATCCTAAATCCCCCTTACTTCCCAATACAAAAAGTCTTGTTAAACACTTCTCTGAGGACAGTGGGGCCTATTCACTCTATACTTACATAATCAAGGGAAACCTAACTTAAATGGTTCTTCACCCAGTCAGGAGAATCCGCTTCAACATGATTTTCTGTCCCTGTCCAAACTGCAAAGCAATCGTAAACTTCTCTTGCTAAAGAAGAAATAAACCATAAATTTAATCTCTAGTTCAACATCTCTCTATTAGGACATTTTACTACACTTAAAAAGTCTAAAAATCTTATGAACACATAGTGTTTTCTGATTTGTAGTTTGACTTTCTTCTGAGATGGAGATACCACACGACTTTGCCAATACTACTAACATTGTGACTGTCACCGTTGACCCCAGAATGAATAGCATTAAAATTTATTATGTGCCAGGCTAAGTGCTTTACATATACTATATTGTAAGGATAAAATAACACATGATTGAAGTGATATTATTCTCATCTTATAAATGAAGAAACTCGAGTAATTTGCCTCAAAACAGACAACTAGTGAGTGGCAGAAGTGGTCTCAAACTAACACCTGTTTGACTATACTGCCTTCAGTAGGTCTCAGGGTTTATTAATTAAGTGGCTGAACATCTGCTTATTTTCCAAATAAGCATGATAACCATGCTTAGTTTTGCTCTCATATAGACAGATTCCTAGCATGAAAAATTATCACTTGAGTGATCAAGATAACATCATCAGTAATAAGTCATATGACTATCAGGTAGTCCCTAATAAGATACAATAAGAAGGGCCCGTTACCCCTGTGTTATTCTTCTCCAGCTTTATAATTTCAATCTAATTGGGACAAGACATAAGACTAAAACTGAGGAACCTTTTACAGAATATCTGACTAGTACTCTTCAAAAGCTTCAAGGTTGTAAAAGACAATGAAAGACTGAGAAATTATCAGATTGGAAGACGCTAAGGGGACAAGTTGAGGAAATGTAAGGTTATAGCCTGGTTTGGATCCTGGAACAGAAAAAGGACATTAGTATAAAAATTAGAGAAATCTAATAAAGTCTATAATTTAGTTAATAGTATTATAGCACTGTTAATTTTTAGTTTTGATGAATATATCATGGTTGTATGAGAAATAAACATTAGGGAAAGTTGGGTGAATGATATACAACCTCTCTGTACTATCTTTATAACTTTTCTTTAAACATAGTATTATTTCAAAATAAAAAGTTAATAGAATTGTTACTTGAAGCAGTCAGTCAAGGGAATATGGATAATATTAGTCTTATTTTGAGGACGAAGTTTGTCCTGGTGATAATTCTTAGCTTTAGGTCCAGAAGAAGAATCAGAATAAGGAAATAAACTTAAACTGTTGACATGAAGATCTGGCATTTTAGATGTATGATATTATGGTTAGAATATTCAAATTCATAGCCTATTTTAATGTTTTAATATCTTTTTTCTCTAACATTTGAAAAGAACTTCTGAAACTTATGTTCGACTTAGGCTGAAATGGAAGGATGCTTGTTGCACAAAGAAGGCTTTGTCTTTCCTTGTATCCTTGAAAGAAAATTAAATCAGCATGACTTTTTCCATCTCAGATAGTTTTTTTCTTTGAGGGTAGAGAGAAATATGGGACTATTCATTTTATTCTCCTTGGATTTGAGTTATGAAACTCAAAATATCTAAATTTTTCAATCCTAGAGAGAGATTTGGACTTGAAGTTTCTCTAGATTTCCTATAAAAAGGAACATAAGTGCTTCAGCCATGATTATTTTGACAAAGTGTACAGGAAGAGTTTTAAAATGGTTAATTTTACCATTACTTTTTTTTATATATTAAATGAATTCTCTGGTATGATATATTCCATGTATTTCAATAATTTGTGTTTTTCAAACTTGCTCCTGTATTTATAAATTTGGTAGATTTCCAGGGAATGTTAATAACTAATTATAAAATCATTTACAATTAATAGTATTCTTGTCTCCTGTACATTCTCTCATTTGATTCTAACAACAACCCTGAGAGGTAGGCAAGGATGATTATCCATCAAATTACAGATGGGAAGTAATAATCCAAAGGTAATATGATGAGCCCAAGCTTAGATATCTATTAAATATCAGAATGAGAAGAATTAATTCAAAGTCTTCTGACACCATACCCCATGTTCTTTGTGTTACATTAAACTTCCATGACTTTCAGTTCTGGATTAGTATATGTTTCTGTGAACAAGGTCAGGAGTTCTTAACCTAGGGAGTGCAAAAGCATATGAAATGTAATGGTGAGTATGTACATATTTCTGTGGAGGAAGTCTATAACATACAATAACATTCAATAGAATCTCAGGGAAACCTGAGATACCGTCAAGTTTAAGAAGTTTTATTCTAAAGACTATATAGGAAAGACAGACATTCTTCTCACATTGCCAAAAACAGTAATGAAAATATGGCTTATATTATCAATAATAGAATCCCTTCTATCTCTTCTACCAATTTTTAACACACACACTATGACCATTTCCTTATTTTTTTTTAAGTTTTATTTTTGCTAGTCTTGAATTAATTTTTAAAGAGTCCAGTAAACCAGATATTACAGGTATTTGAAATAAAAGTTTTTGTAGGGATATCTATTAGCTTTCTTGACCAAACTATTCACCTAAGGAAGCTTCACAATCCAGGAGAGGCAGCAGGAGAAACAAAAGGAAATTAATGTTTAATAAACACTGTTAAAACTCTATGCTTGATGTTTTAAACATGACCTCTCAGACTCCTCAGAACAACTTTGCTATCTTGTCCTTAGAGGCTGAGTTACTTAGCAATATAGCATAACTAATAAATGGCAGAGGTTAGATTTAAGCATAGTTCTATCCGACTCCAAGGCTTTCTCCGCTGTATCCTAAAATAGAATGGGCAAGATTAATATGGCAGTGTGACTCTCAAGTAAGCACAGGTCTGGATGTGGGTGATCATGATTTATCCACCTAGGGACTGGTCCATGGGAACAAATCCAGATGTCAGTTCTGGGCTACAATGAAAATAAATATTGCATAGAAGAAGGCAACATGAAGTAATAAGAGTATCCATGGAGAATCATTTGAAAGGCAGGAATTACGACATTTTAAATATCAAAGCTGAGTCCTTCTGACTTGCTGAGGCTTAAATAGGCATTTGCCATGTGGGAGAGCTGAAGGTGAGTGTCATGAACCTAGCCAATGGGGTGAGAAGTGGGAGGCAGGACAACTGGTACCAGGAGCCAGGAATTGAGAAACTAGGGACAATTGTTGCAGTTCAGCTATTGAGAATATAGGGGAGTAAGGTCAAAGGAACCAGTAGGAAATGGGATTTAACAACAGACAGAAAACTGAGGTTGATTGCATTAAATGCCCTCTTGTTAGGTCAGAATCAATACCAAATTGAGGATTCAGAGCTAAGCCCAAAGGTAGAAATGAGGCAGCTTTACCAGTAAAGGTTAGAAGTATAAAAAGTAGAGAGTGAAATAAGTTTAGTGATTTTTTTAAGTTAATCTAGTGTAGTGGTTCTCCATGTATGATGTTCAGAGTAATACCATCATAACCTGGTAATTGATTAGAAATGCAGATACTTGGACCCAACACCAGACCTATTGAATCAGAAATTCTGGGCCAGGGCCTAGCAATCAGTTTTATAACAAGCCCTTCAGATGATTGTGATGCATGCTAATATTTGTGGTATTGGTTCAGGGATAGACAAATAAATAGAACAAAAGAGAAAGCCTAGAAAAAACCCATGTGCATAAAGACATATGTCATATTGCAGAGAAGGTACTAAAGCTTAGGGATGAAAGGATGGACTTGTCAATGAATTGTAGCTTTGGTTACCTACAAGGAAGAAAATGAGATTGGACCTTTAACTTATATCATATGAGAAAAATAAAGTTCAGGTGGACTAAAGATCTAAATATGAAAGGCAAAACATAAAGCTTTTAGGAAGGCATCTGAATGACCTTGAGGTAGGGAAGGATTTCTTCTACAATAGTATTAATGTAATAGCAGTACTTAGGTAGTTTTTATGTGTCACTATTCTACATGCTTAACACATATTAAAGTTAATCTTCACAACAAACCTCGGAGAGTGATACTATTATTTTCTCCGTTTTACAAAGGAGGAAACTGAGGCAAAAAGAGTGTAAATAATTTACTTAGGGTCATTTAGCTAGTAAGTCATAAAGCCAGGATTTGAATCCAGGTATGGAACTCCAGAGTGCATATCTTAACACTGTTAACCTATAACACTTATAAAAAGAGTAGAATACAAGCCACAAACTGAGAGAAGGTAAGTGTAACACATTAAACTGACAAAGGATTGCATTTCCAGGAATATATAAAGAATGTGTACAAATCAATGTCAAAAATACTTGGGTAGACACTTTATAAAAGAGGAAGCTCAGATGGCCAATAAACATGAAAACATGTTCCATCTCATTATAATTGGGGGAATGGAATTTAAAACCACAATCTGGTACCACTTCAAGCTGTCAGATTGGCAGAAATTTTAAAAGCTGATGATATTAAGTGTTGGTGAGGATACAGAGCAATGAGACCATTATTACATTGGTTATGGGGGTATAAATTGGTACCACCACTTTGAAAAACAGGCATTGCCTAGTGGAGTTGATTATGTACAAACTCTATTATCTAGTAGTTCCATTTCTTGGTATACATACCCTAGAGAAAAGCATGCTCATGTGTACCAGAAGACACATGAAGTTTCACAGAAGCATTATCCATAATTCCAAAGGAAAACAAGTCAAATGTTTAGAAGAATGAATAAGTAAATAGGGTGATATTCATGCAATGAAATATAGTATAGCAGTGAAAAATGAATGAAATAGAAGAAAACAATGAATTTTACTATAATTTTAAGAGTAGATAAAACTATATATTATTTAATCATATATACAGAGAGATAAAATTCTTAAAGAGCTAAAGAATGATTAAAACTTAGTCACTTCTGGGGCAAGAGAAGGGGATGTAGTTGGGGAGCTCCACACAAGGGGCTTCAAATGTCTTGCTAGTGGATATCAAATTGTTGAGTTTATTGTTTAAATTGCATTGTCTTTAAATTTGTCTGCTTCTGAATAAATGATATATTTCACAATTTAAAAATGAAGATTATTAAAGCTTTACAAGGTTATATCAATAAAGCTGTTAGTGGGGAAAAGCTTTGCAAAGAAGCTGGCTGGAATATGGGGCATTTGCAAACAGTGCTAGATATAAGTAGAAAACTAGAGCTCCCAGATCTTAGAATTGTACTGAGGTAGATCAGAAGCAGTGTCTCATTTATTTAACAATTATTTTAAAATCCCATTCATCAGAGGAAATATTTAAATGACTATTGAGCCAGGAGAAGATTAACATGAAAAGCTTCTTCTAGGAGTATTGCAAGTTTATTAAGATGAGCACATTAAATCCTTCTGGCTTGCTTTCATTAAGTACATAGAGGTAATCTATAATATAGGAGAGAGAGAGAAAAAAAACATTGTATTAGTAGATAGAAGATCTAGGTTCTAATTCTGATTTTCCTCTTGGCTGTGTGACCTTAAAAACTGAGTCAGCTTACATTCCTGAAGCTCTACCACCTGGGCATGTTGAGAGTATTAATATTTTACCACACATAGAGCTACTAATATTTGGAAGACACTTAAATATGTGATTTTAGCAAATTTTCACAATCTTTTGAAATAGAGATTATTCTTATTTTTCAGATGTGAAAATTTAACTTGCCCACTAATATCAAACAGCTAAAAAGTTGCAAAGCTGAGACTAATGAATGCCCTAGAATCATAGTAAGGACTAAATTAAGTAATGTATATGTAAATATTGTGCTATGTACTCATTTATAAGCCCAAAGTAAGAACTCAGTAAATGTTAATATTGCTTCCTGACCATTCCACCCACTATAGGGTTCAGAATTCAAAGGCTTAGGACTTGGGTATGAAGGACTTGGTCCTCGGCACTGTCAATATCAACATTTTGAGTTAAACAGGTTTTTGTTTGCTCATCTGGAAACTAAGCCACCACTTATGCTGTCATCTCTGTGAGAAAATGAATTCTAAAATCTAGGTACTATGAGTTAATTTTTGGAACACAGCATGCACACAAAGCAAGTATTAATAATTACCCATCATTAAATGAGTCTTTTACAATGATTACAAAAGAATACAAATGTTAACATATTTGAGAAGCAACTTTTTAAGAAGCTAATACTGAGACCTCCTACTTTTTCTCTTTTCAAAATGAACTTTTGAAATGCAGAAATTACTAATCAGATAATGGAGTAGTTGTGTGGATTTGAGAATTCTATGACTGTATTTCATCCATTAAAGAAAAAAAAAATGAAGGAAGTAGAAATGACTTTCCTTGAATTAACTGACTTAGCCTTCCCAAGTTGTGGCTCTGGAAATATGACATTTTTATTTTTTATTTTTTGCCATTAAATTTTACTTCTGACTTTTCAAATAAACTTTTAAATCTGATTTTGGTAAGATCAGCTATCAAAAAATATTTTCGCACTTAGGCAGTACCCTTTTTGAGTATTAAGAATTTCTGTCTGAATATGGATTTCCTCTAAACATATTTTAGACTATTTGCCCTCAGAAATACAAGGAATGTTTAGCATAATAGCCCAATGTTCTCAACAATAAAGCTATCTTTTTTTTCCTCCAGAAAAAGAGTTTTGCTCATTGCATAATGGCCTTTTCCATGATTGTAGAAAGACAGAGGAACACTAAATACAGACAGTCTTTTGCCAAAATATTTAATTATTGAGTTTCTTTCATAACAAAAGATGAGACATTATTTTTTCATTACCTTCATAAAACCATGACCCAAATATGAAATTAAGAATTGTTAATAACTTTTGATTTTCCCATGTAAAAGCTTTTTCCAGTTGACAAAACTTTTTCTAGCTGTCTTTTAATATTACCTTTAAATTATTGAGAGAGCTTATAATCAGCAATATTCTGTTAATTTCAGACTCTATTTTAACTAGTAATTTGTCTATTCCTAAACTAAATTGTTTTTAGTTATTAAAAATGAGGAAGAAAAAGAAAATCGATACAATTAGTTATCTATTTTTTTTCTGTTTCTCGTTCTTTTCATGTTATACTGACAACATGTAAACTGTCTGAGGAATGAGGAAAGCAAGGCTTCTGAATAAATTAATTTCTCCTAATTAGAAGTATATCTTTGGTTAGTCTGTGACTACTTGAGTTAAAATTGATAGCATGATATCAGAAGGTATGCCGTACTCACAATTTATAGCTTGTAAATCTTAGGAAGAAAATAAACAATGTTTTTGATAGCACAAAACATGACAAGACGTTTGACAATTTAGGAAAAAGTTAAAACAATTAACTAGTTGGTACAAAAGCACAGCAGGTCTTGTTGGCTTTAGTCCTGTCTGATATAGGATTGCTGATCCTTTCTCTTGTCAATTTTTAAATTTTCTTCCTCAAAACCTTTTCTAACATGAGCTTTCTTTTCCTAGCCATATTTTTGCTCCAAACTAGTAATTACCGCATAAATTCTTGCCATTTTTCTAGAGTTGTTAGAATTTAAAGAGTAAATAACTTATTTTTATCTGTCTTTGCCTGTTAGAGATTCTAACCTATTTTCCTTACAATTCTCAGGAAAAAATTCAAGATATTGGATCATTGTCATTATCTTCATATTTCTTTCATTTTTGAGTACTAATTATGTGCCAGACACTGTGCTAATTACACTTTGTATGCAATCTTTAATTCTACAATAACCCTCCAAAGTTTGGTATAATAATCTTCATTTTATAAATGAGAATACTGAGTTTAAGACAGAACAAGTTCTTGGGCCCAGCTAGCTGCCAGCAGAGCTGGAATTTGAACCAAGCTCTCTCTATCTTCTCAGGCTACGAATTTTCCATGGACCCTGATACCTCCCTTCCTGTGTTCCACCCTTCCCACCCTGGTCAGTGTGATTATAAAATAATGGAAATTCTGAAGATTCTCCACCCACTCATCCTAAACAAAACAGAACCTTTAAAAAGACATTTTGGTTAGTACTTGTATGACATAAATATGTACCCTATCTTGAGATGACACACCATTGCATTTCCTTTTAAAAAATTAATAGCTTCATGTCAGATAATATCTGTTTACATTTTAAGAAAATTTAAGTTTTCAAAACTTGTAATAGTTGCTCACACCTATGAGTGTGATAAATTCTCTAAGCACTGGCACCATACAATTCTTGTGCTTCCTTTATAATTCTATATTCTTTTTTCTGATATAATTCTCCATACTACATTAGCACTTTCCTACCAAATAACCCATATCTATAGTGACACTAGACGAACAATTTTATTTTATATTCTTTGTTAGTTAATTACAATAGTATAGATTTCTGACTGCCATTCAAAATCCAGTTAGTTCTTTATTTACCCTTATTCTCCAGATATGAAGATGTGAGTCTTCGGTTCTTTCATGGATAAGCCTAAGTGGTTTGTTAACAGACCTCTTTTTTTTTCTTCATTGCATTTATATCATTGACCTTTGCTTCAAAAAGCATTCAACAGTCTTTAACAGAGGGAGACCATGAAAGGGGGTGTTGTAAAGGCTTTATTCTATAAAAGAAGTCACACAGGGAAAGCTTTATATTTGCTGAGTGATTTAATTCTTATACATGCAGGAATTGGCCATGTGCCATGAGTAACATGGTGGAAAAACACTGCTAGTGCAGTCTTGCAATTAAACTTCTCCACTCCATTCTATATATCTTTTAAAAAAAGAGAAAAAAGCATATTTTTTTCTCGTTGTTTCAAAATCTATCCAGGAAAAGTGAAGCATGGTGTCTAGACTAGTCAGCCACTTTTTTTAGCGAGATTCATGAAGCCATTCGTGGATTTTTTTTGTTAACCAGCTACTAAGGAGTGTATCCTCCAGGGAGAAAGATGCCTGCTTCAATTAGCCTGCTGGGTGCCCAGAGCAGGATTATGAAGGGAAAGTCTACTTACAAGAATAGCAACTACTTTGAGAACACTGGCTACATATATTATTAATATATTATTGATTAATAATAACATAATTTTAATGTAATTATTAATATTATATTATTTGATATTTTAAGATAATACTTTTTTCTTGTAGGTGGTGGGTTGGGAAAACACCATCATTAAAAATAACTTTATTTTTCTGTATACTGAATAATATGTGTAGAGAAATGAACAAGGATATTTTGATTAACATTTTAAAAGCTTTGGGAATTGGCTGATGAAGTGTTGTTAGCTATTCTCTGAAAGTTACCTTATTATATCCTTTATAATTTTTGACAGTATAGCAAGACTTTAATTGACTGGTTCCTTGTTGCTGAGTCATGAGATATTCTTGTACTTCATACATGATGAATACAGATTTACTTTTCTAGATCCTTAACTTAAGTACTGTGGGATATTCTTGTATAAGAATATATATGTATGTGCATGGATTTTTTTTCTTTTCTAATTTTTTGCAAAGTTACTTAGAAATGGTTGATAATGTTAATGTCTGTTGCATTAAAAAAAAAACAATGGTCATCTATATTATGATCAGTACAAAGTTTAAGCATTAACTAAGCATTCAAATATTTGAGCTTGTATCTTTGAGAACCTTAGACTTGCTAAGCCGAAGTTTCTCTTCAAGCAGGAAGTGCTCTTAGCTTTTTTAAGGAAGATCTGAAATTTACTGGCAGTGAGAAAAGAGGTGGGGTTTATTCTGGGCCAGGCAGAACAGCTTACTGGGGTTAGAACCCAAATAAATGGTGAACTGTGGTGCTTGGAATCTATAGAATGAAGCTTGGTACCCAAGCGAATATCAAGTCACTTGGCAGGCAAATTCTTGTACAAATTTAGAATCAAACTTAGGGAAGGGTAGATATCAAGGTATAGTGGGAAAAGTCTGGCATTATATAAATAATTACAAGGTATGAACAATAACTTTAACCCTTCTGAATTTCCTTGATCGTAAGATGAGGATTGTGAACTTTACCTGGTAGAGTTATTTTGAGGATTTGAGAAAATATATATTTATTGACATAGGCCCTCAATAATGGTGGCTCATTGTTTTTGTCATCATCATCATCATCAGTAGCAGCAGCAGCACGTCATTCCCTTTACATTTTTCTGTAAATTTTTTTGTTAGACAAGAAATTGCATAACCCAATACACTAGGCAGGCAGCTTTAAGATAGAAATACAGATTTTGATAGGTGACTTCTCAGGATACTGACTTTCTTTGCCATCTGGACTGGTTTTGTTTGAGGAAAGCCCTGAAAAATATTGTATGTAGAACTGTTATTCTACTTTTCTACTCCTTTTTGGTATATCCTGAAATATTGTAGAGAATCATGGTAAGTGGGATAGAGAAGTAAACTTCAACTCTAGCTGCTCAAAATAGGTTTTTTTGGGGACCTATTTGTAGAGAAAAGCTTTATTATTTTCTCTGGGGGATGCTGACAAACAGAGAGGCCATCTCAAATAAAAATAAATAAATAAAAAATAATTCTTAGATTTGCATGCTACAAATAGAATACACATGGTTTAAAGTTGCTTTACTTCCAATCCGCAAAGGTGAAAGCAAAGTTCCAATAACTCTAAAATTTATAACTTCTATTTTTACTACAGAAATAGCAATATGGGAAGTAGCAAAGGAGTGCTTTACCTGATATGTGTAAGAGCTGTGGAAGTATTAACAATTTGAGCTTGGGCTCCTGAACTAAAATTAACAATACCATAAGGACTCATTATTAGGAGCTGAATCTCTTTAAAAAATTATATTGAAAAGCAATTCTACCTTGGATTGTCTCCCATCCAATGTGACTGATGCCAAAATCTACTCAAAGTCTAAAATTTTAAGTTCCAGAATGAGCATATTAAAGAAGTGTGACACTGTTGGAAAAAAGGGAAAGAATTTTAGCTGTTTTGAGAACCGTGATAATTAGTCTGGCTCTTAATATTTCTTTCTCCCTCCCAGTGCTTAACTCTAAAACTCAGTTTGTGTATTTATTGAACATTTATTTATCAAGCATATATTAAGTGCCTACAACAAACCAGGTACTATACTAGATTCTGAGGGCATTGAGATGACTAAGATATGGTCCCTGGATTCAGCAAACTTACCAAGTAGGATGTAAGAAAATGTGATACATATATACAATGGAATATTACTCGGCCATGAAAAAGAGTGAAATCCTGCCATTTGTGACAAAGTGGATGGACTTAGAGGGTATTATGCTAAGTGAAATAAGTCAGAGAAAGACAAATACCATATGATTTCCACTCATATGTGGAATCTAAGAAAACAAAATAAATGAATAAACAAAACAGAAACAAACTCATAGATAGAGAGAACAAATCGATGATTGTCAGGAGAAGGAGGTTTAGAGGGTTGGGTGACAAAAGATGAAGGGATTCAGAAGTACAAATTGGCAGATATAAAATAGTCATGGAGATATGAAGTACACCATAGGGAATATAGTCAATAATATTGTAATAACTATGTATGGTGTCAGGTGGGTGCTAGACTTATCGGGTGATCACTTTGTAAGTTATCTAAATGTCTAATCACTATGATCTATACCTGAAACTAATATAATATTGTATATCAACCGTAATTGAAAAAAAAGTGAAAAAAAATAGTATAATATCTATAGGCTTGTGCGAGGTCTTGAAGATAATAATAAAAAAATTTCATGATATAGTCTTTGCTTCAGGTCTTTAATAATTTTAACTAGAGAAATGAGAATTACATATATGAAAGACTATAGAACAGACCATAATTAAGATTAAAATGTAAGGTAGAGAGAAAAGACCTCTGCAGACCAGTCAGAGAAAAGTTTCATGGAAAAAGATGAGCCTGAAAGCAGGAAAGTTTTTAAGAGGTGAAGAGGAGGAAAGACATTCTAATAGGAATGATTGTAGAGGAAATAACAATATCAACAGATATTTTGAAAGAAAATTTGACAGAAATTGATGACATATTGAGTTTGGTTTGAGTGAGTGAGTATAAGAGCATGGGGTAGAGAGAGAGGACTTAAAAATGACAACAGAGGTTTAAGTTTCACTGATTGGAAGAGGTGATATTGATGAAAGAAACATCTAAGAAAAGAAAGTGGGTTTATAGGAAGATATAAGATACTAAATAAAATATTTTTCTTTAGATTTTTAGTCTTTTGGGTTGACGTCTAGAATTTTTATATAAATGTAATCCAGAAAGTAACAGAGGTGCCCATTGTAGTCATTTTACATAATTGTGAATTCCACTTTAATTAGCAGAAACATTTTAATACAGCCTATACTTAAAGTAGAAAGTTATATCAAATTTCTAGCATCTAAATGGACATTAGTTGACAAATTCATTGAGATCCTGATCTTCATATTCTTCATCCAGAAGCTAGGTTGGGTGAAGGCTAGGTGTTTTTCCTTCTCCAGACTGGGCAGTGTGAATGCTTATGGAACTATGGAATGATTCAGGAATGAGGTGTAGCATTAGTACTGGTTCTAGCTCCAGCCCTTATTTATAAACAGAGATGTCTAAGCACCAGAACTTACATTCTCCATGGCTCTTTTATCATTTATTTTAAACTACCCAAGTGCAGAGGATTAAACAGTCACAAATTATTAGTGTTAGTACTGCTAATTGTATTTATATAGTCATGAAACTTCAAGTTCCAATTCAAAATAAAAATCACTCAATACCTCTAGGAACTAGAATCTAATTGAAATAATTTTTACACTAAAATCAACTTATGATGGGATTCTAGGCAACAAAATTTTTCAACTAACTTTCGTTTATTGTCTTTACTTTTATTTGCAGTTCTGGGAAATGCCAGTGTAAAGTGGGGGTTACTGGCTCTACATGTGATCAATGCCAAGATGGATATTATCACTTCAGCAAGAGTGGCTGCTTGCCCTGCCGATGCAATAACCGGTCTGCCAGTTGTGATGCCCTCACAGGTACACACTCTCCTTGCTTTTTATGTAATTAGTCTATTGTTCTTTTCATTTTGAAGTCCTTCATCTATAGGTTGATTCTTTCCAAACAGTTTATAAGGGTCTTTCTTCTCTAAGTTGGATTAATAGGTCATAGCAAGGCAAACTCCTGCAATAACAACTTGAAAAAAAAAGTTTCAAAATCATATTGGTTAGAGAGCTATAGAAGCAAGGAGGATGATATGAACTAAAATTTCAGAAAAGGTAGAACTTTTCCTAAGTGAGTGGATGGTCACAGCCATTTCTTTTCCAGGGGACATTTGCTGATTCTAGGCACAGGCTAAAGAGCAAGCTTGGCCCAAGCAAAGGAATTCTTCCTAGGGAAAGGGTTGCAAGAAGAGCTTTTGGCAGTCATTAGGGGCTTGCATGATAGATTGGAAACTAGAGGAGCCCTAAACACGAGGCCTTCAGGGACATGTAGGGAAATGACTGTGCAGGAGATGGAAGGCTGCCCCAAAGGTAGAAAGAAATCTCCCAGCCTTGTGGTGCTAGGAGACAAAATCTCTTTAGAGAGGGCCTGGGACAACATGCAGCCTTCTCTTTCTCAAGATGTTGCCTAATTTTGAAGGTGCATGGAGTGGGACCTACACTCAAATCACCAAAGGGAAATGCTGAATCTGTTGCAGTCTTTCAGGGCTGAGGAGACCCAGGCCTGTTAGGCTCTCAATCAAAAGCCTTCAAGAGCCATGCTCAAGAATATGATGAACCACAGGTGCATTGACTCATACTCAAATTGCAGTCCGTCCTCAACCTATCTCAGTTTCTGACTGGATTGAGGTGAACTTCTTATTATATTTACCTAACACAGGAAAGAGGAGTCATCTGTGGTTCCTTCATACACTGTGTCTGGCATACAATCAAAAGTGGTAGACAATGCTGAGGTAGGAAAATAAGACCAACAGTAAAGAGAAAAACAGTTGAAGCAGACCACAGGTGGTCCAGATGTTAGAGTTAGCATATGACTTTAAAATAACTAAAATATTTTATGAAAATGGAGGAAAAACCAGACCAAATAAGTGAAATGAGGCAAAATTTCAAGAGAATTGGCACCTATAAAAAAAATCAAAAGGACAGTCTGGAATGGAAAAATACAACATCTGAAATTAATAACTCATTGCATGGGTTTAACAGCAGACTGTACATAGTGAAGACAAGGTTAGTAGATTCAAATATAGCTCAATTAAAAATATCCAAACTAAAGCACAGAGGAAAAATGCAATGGAAAGAACAGAGCAGGAAAAACATGTGGGATACAGCCAATAGTCTAACATAAATGTAATTGGAGGCTCACAAAGGAAGGAGGGAGATATTGAGGCAGAAGCAGTATCTGAAGAGATAATGGCCAAGAATTTTCCAAATTAACAAAACACATCAACCCACAGATTCAAAAAGCTCAGCAAATCCTAGGCAGTATAAAAAACAAGATACCCATATCTAGGCAAATTTAGCCAAACTATAAAAACTAAAAATAATTAAATTTTCTGGTCTTTGGTTTTCCTAAATGTAAGGAAATCATTTTTTTCCCAATAAAAAAAATCAGTCTGACAAACACAAGTGTATTTATGAGAGCAAAGTAGCAAAATATTATGAAAGTACCCTGGAAAAATCTGTGTTGTAAGCTTATTTTTTCATTCTAATCCTCTATGGTAAAACAAAATCGTTTGGAAGAAATTATAGGTTTTTTCCCCCCTATTATGTGATCTGGTCCCTGCCTACTTGCCAGTTCTATCTTGTGCTATTCTTTCTCTTTACTGTCTGTGATCCAGTCATACTGGCTTCTATGCTTAAAAAAAGTTATGTTCCCTTGTCCCAAGGTTCTCATACATGATCTTTCCTTTGCCTTTCTAATATCTCCACCCTGCCCCATTACTTTAATAAATCATATCCTTCCTTCAGTTAAAGGTTATTTCATAAGTTCCTGATGCTCCAGGATAAATGACAATTCCCAGTTATGCGCTCTCATATACACAGATTTTTTTTCATAGCACTTATCACAATTTGTAATTGTATATTTAAGTCACAGATTTGAGTCACATTAGTTTTGTTCACCACTGTACATAATCTCTAACGTGGAACTTGGCGCATAGTAAGTACTCAGTGAATTGTTATTGAATAAATGAACAAATGAATGGAAATAAAGAGGAAAGATGACTTTCAATCCTAGTTAATGGCAGAAATACTTCATCTTAATGATTGATTTAAATTGCTCCCTAGACCTTATGGTACCAGGAAGCAGCCTACATCGCTAGTTCTCACTTCTCACTTTCCTTGCATCGACATAAGTAAATCCCAACCTGTCCCAAGCTCTGGAGATAATTTGAGGCAAAATAAAATCTTTTCATGGTTATGATTTGAAAAAGTTGTTAGTAATAAGAAAAATGGTTTCCCTATTTCAAAATATAATAAAAGTGGTATATCCAAAATGAAGAACCGCCAATACTTGATTTAAAACTGCTAGCTTAATGTAAAATCAGTCTTTTGTCTGAAATGAGATTTTTTTTTTCTAACAGTGCTGTGGTTGCCCTCTAGTGGCCACTGACCATGTTTTCATAATCTTTATTCCTATTCCCCCCACGCCCCCGCTCCAAGTCTTTTTTTATATTGTGTATTTTAGACTGATGTAGATTTTTAAAAGTAACCTTTTGTGACAAGATAGTTTGGGGAAAATATTTTGGAAATCAATTCGAGAAGTGTATCAGAAGCTTAAAAATACTTCCTCGATCCAGTAATTCTGTTTCTAGGAATATATCCGGAGGAAATAATTCTAAATTCATAAAAAGCTTTATGTTCAAAGATATTCACTAAAGTGATAGTTATAATTCTAAAAAAATTGACAACCCTATTTATAACAACAGGGAATGAAGCAAATTATAGGCAATAATAACTACGTATATGGTGTCAGATGGGTACTAGACTTATCGGGGTGATCACTTAGTATGGTATATAAATGTCTAACCACTATGGTATACACCTGAAACTAACACTCTGTGCTGTACTTTACACCTCATGACTGGTTTAATAACTGGCAATTTGTACATCTTCATCCCTTCCTCTTTTTCACCCATCCCTGTAACCCCTCCCATCTGACAACCTTCAAAATGTTCTCTGTATCTATGAATTTGTTTCTGTTTTGTTTGTTCATTTATTTTGTTTTTTAGATTCACATCTAAGTGAAACGTATTATATCTGTCTTTCTCTGATTCAAAATCTTAATGACAAATTTCTTAGGGTAAATTTTTTTCTTTCTACTCTCCTGTATTTTTAAAATTTTATTTATTGAGCTCATATTTTCCTTAAAATGGAGGTAGGAGGACTGTTATTTTTTAAACTAGCACTTCATGTTCAGAGTATCCTTCTTTCAAAGAACTCAAAATCTCCCGATATTTACAGTGTCCCAAGAAGAGTAACGAACTTAGCAGCTTGACTGAGTTGACCACCCCTTTCCTCCTCCATGACTTTCTCACTTGAGGATATCACACTTTCCTGTCCCTCTAGCTCTGCTAGATCTTCCTCTGTTCAGCTGTAAGCACTGGAGCGCCTCAGAGTTCAGTCCTGGACATGCTTGTCTTCTCCATTTCTATGCTCCATAAATCGTCTCATGCGGTCCCCTGATTTAATTTAAATGCCATCTACATAAGTGCTGATTATCAGATCTATATATCTTCCTTGATCTTCACACCCAAAAATCTAACAGTGCACTTGACATGTCACTTGAATGCTTTAATTGGCATCATAATTCTAACACATCCAAAACAACTTTTTGCCCTGAAGCCAAGACTGCTTTATTCCTAGTGTTCTTCATTTTGGTGACTGGCACCATTCACCCAGTTGCTCAGTCCCAAAGCCTAGGAGTCATATTTGATTCTTTTCTTTTCCTACTGCAAATATCCAATCTATCAGCAAGTTCTACCAGCCTGACATTCAACATAGCACCCTGATTGTGACCACTGTTCATGACCTTTATTGCTATCATTCTTGCCTAAGCCACTGTCTTCTGTCTGAATTACTTTGACACTCTCTCATCCAATCTCTCTCCCTTTTCTTTTTGGCTCTCATCCCCCAACCCCCACCTCACCACAGTCCAGTCTCCACATAACAACCACGGTGACCTTTTTAAAATATAAAAGCAGATCGTTTCATTCCCATGCTTAAACCCTCCAACGGCTTCCCATCCCTCTTGGAATAAAATTCAAACTTCTTTTCATGGCCTATATGACTTTACATTTTCTGGTCTCTGCCTTTCTCTCTGACCTTGTCTCCTGTTACTCTCTCCCTCGTTCACATGGGCTTGGCCTTCTTTCTGTTTGACAGGTAAGTTTGCCTTCTGTCCTATAGAGAGGATCAGGCATTTCTTCCTACAACACACAGTACCTTGCTGTATTTCTGATAGGTTTACATGTAAACTGTGATGTGGGAAAATAAATAAAGAAAAGGCTTTTTACAGGTGGCAATTTATGTTTTCAAAGCTTTGTCACTGAACTTGGTTTAAAAGGAATTCTACATTCTTCTCTTTGACCACTTATTTTCTTGGTTACTGCCACCAGATTTCTTGATGCTTAGCCAAGGAACATGAGATCATCCTCAGGAAAAATTCATTCCTTCCCTTTGGGGATGCTGGTGGGGAGGTGGAATGGGTGGGTGATCCTTTCCTTTGGTCATAGTTCAGCAAAGAGAATGTGAATTTTAAGACAGTATTATTATATTTGGATGGTTCCAGGCAGAACATAATGAACAAAGTTAAATTTCAGCTAATTTTAAATATCATAAAAGAAGGATCCTCAAATTTTCAATTTTAAGGGAACTTAGTTCTCATCTAGGTTAGCTTTCTAAATTTATAGATGAGGAAACTGAAGCATAAAGAGAAAATATATCCTGTGGAATAGTCTTTCACCCTTTGAAATATTTATATTACAGTAAGTCATTAGCCAAGGAATTATTATCCTATTTAAAAGATTAAAAAAGTGAGACTCAGAGAAGCTATTTGCTGAAGGTCACATAGCTGGTAAAAGATTCAGCTAGGAATGAAACTCAGATCAGATGTTAATTACTATACCATTTTTCTTATGTTGTGTTGCCTCACACAGAGGAGTTATAAGCTGTTAGAAAAGTAAATTCACATTATTAGTTCTTAAAGTATATGGATTTTAAAGGTGGTGATCTTTACTTTTATTATAAAAATCAATCTTCAAGTTCCTATATGAAATATTTTAAAATTGCTTGAGTTTTTGAAATATTTTACAATATGTGTGATATATTTTACAATGTATTAGTTTTGTAACTAAAAAAAATCAAGACAATAAAAGTGAAAATGATACATGTATACCAAAGACAATTTGAAAATTAGAGGGAAAAAAGAACAGTGAAAAGACCGTTGCTCCTCACAACTATTGTTAGCATCCTGATGAATTTATGTTCAGTCTGTCTTTAGTATATTAATTTTCTTTCTCTATAGCTGTGTTTCAGGTGCATAGTATTTTTAACGCAATGTAGAGTGATCAGTTAAGAGCAGATAAGTCTTATTGTTATACTTGTTTTCATCTTTCTTTTGAGATAACATATTTACCATGTAAGGATATTTTTTTCTTATTGACTTCTTATTGCAGAGTATGTATTGAAGTAAATAAAAATAAGAAATCTTTCTGAAAAAAACTTTAAATATTCTAATATAAATGGTTTAAGAGAGTGAAATTATATTGTGATAAGCACAAACGCAGAGGTTTGGAGTCTTATTTAGAGTAGTAAAAAGCCCCCAAATAATAAGCACGTAGGCCCAGTAGCACTGTAGGAGCAAAGTATTAAAAGTATATATTTACCATTTTTTAATAAGAGTAGCAACATGACCTTTTTTTTTGCCACATTGCAAATGGCATGTTATTTGACTATATCTTGCCCCAAATGTCCATTTTCTGTTACAGAACTGTTAAATTTTTTGAAGTATTTTTATACTAAAGTTTAAGATTTTATCAGAACTTTTTCTTAAAAATTATTTCTATTGGACATTTTTAATAGAAAGAGAGCAGGTAAGCAAATTTTCTACATAATGTAGGTTTTGACTTTTTCAACCTGCAGAATACTTTGACATTTGAGATTATTTTATTTTTAGAGTCAAAATCTGGAATGTGCTAGTATGTTTTTCAGTAATTTGTATTGTCACAAAGATACATATCTAAAATGGGATAAAAATATAAGAGTTTCTGGAAAGAAATGAGTACTTTAAGTATTTATCACTGTAGGTTAAATTTATCACTATTTGTTATACATGTGAAAAATATCATTAACATGATCAGGCCTAAAAAATTATGATTTTTTAAGTGATAGTATTTACATGCAAGTTTGATTTAATTCAAAGATAAATGTTCAGATAATAAACTTTTGAGGATGTCTTTCCCAATAAGTTCATGAAGTTTTAGGGAATTCTGCTTTAATTACTTAACTGATATTTGATTGGAAAAATTGAAGAAATGGATAAGTTCCTAGAAACAAACAACCTTGCAAGACTGAATTATGAAGAAATAGAAAACCTGAATAGACAGATTACAAGTAATGAAATTGAATTAGTAAATTAAAAACTCCCAAAAAACAAAACTCCAAGACCAGACAGCTCTATAGGTGAATTTTACCAAACATTTAAAGAAGAGTTAAGACCTACCTTTCCCTCACAAATTATTACAAAAAATTGAAGAAGAAAGAACACTTCCAAACTCCAGCATTACCCTGATACCAAAACTAGATAAAGTCGTCACATACGCACACAAACTTACAGGTCACTATAATACCCCTGATGAGCATAGATACAAAAATGCTCAAGAAAATATTAGCAAACCAAATATTATTGCCCATCTCCACACACCAAAATTAACTCAAAATGGATTAAGGACCAGAATATATAAGAACTGAAATAATAAATTGCATAGAAGAAAACATAGGTACTAAACTCATAGACCTTGGACTTAAAGAGGATTTTATGAATTTGACCTCAAAGGCCAGGGAAGTAAAAGCAAAAATAAGTGAACGGGACTATATCAAACTAAAAAGCTTTTTGCTCAGCAAAAGAAACCGTCAACAAGGCAAAGAGGCAGCTATCCAAATGGGAGAATATATTTGCAAACAGTGCCTCCAATAAGGTCCTAATATCCAAGATATACAAAGAACTCACACAACTCAATAACAACAGAAAAACAAGCAATCCAATTAAAAAATGGGCAGAGGACCTGAACATGAAGACATACAAATGACCAACAGACATATGAAAGGATACTCAATTTCACTAGTTATTAGGGAAATGCAAATCAAAACCACAATGAGATGCTATCTCACACCTGTTAGAATGGCTGTTATTAACAGGACAAGTAATAACAAGTGTTGGAGAGGATGTGGAGAAAAAGGAATCCTCATACACTGCTGATGAGACTGCAAATTGGTACATTTACTGTGAAAAACAGTATGGCACTTCCTCAAAAAACTAAGAATTGAACTATTATACGGTTCAGCAATCCTTCTACTGGGTATTTACCCCCAAAATCCGAAAACATTTATCTGAAAAGATATATGCACACTGATGTTCATAGCAGCATTTTTCAGGGTGGCCAGGACATGGAAGCAACTGAAGTGTCCTACAATAGGTGATTGGATAAAGAAGCTGTGGTACATATATACAATGGAAAATTAGTCTCCCATAAAAAATTTATTGTTTATTAAACACACAAATATATATACATATTTTGAGGGTCACATTTACATTAAAAATACATTAAAAAGATCATACACTATGATCAAGTGGGATTTATTTCAGGGTTGCAAGCGTGGTTCAACATCTGCAAATCAGTCAGTGTGATAAACCAAATTAACAAAATGAAAGATAAAAATCATATAATCATCTCAATAGATACAGAAAAAGCATTTGACAAAATTTAACAAAGGCGGTGTATGATAAACCCACAACCAACATCATACTCAATGGTGAAAAGCTGGAAGCTTTACTTCTAAGATCAGGAACAAGACAAGGATGCCAACTCTTGCTCCTTTTATTCAACATAGTATTGGAAGTCCTAGCTACAGCAATTAGGCAAGAAAAATAAATAAAAGGCATACAAGCTTAAATTCAGTACTTATGGATGACTGACTGCTACTCCACTCTTGACCACTGAGCAAAGTGCCTGTTGGACATGTGCACTTAAAGACAGTTGGATTTCTGGCCATTTCAGGGAAAGACACTTGGTCATCAGGGTTTCATTAGAGTTGGTGGATCTGCTCCTGTGTTCCATTGGCTGCCATTCTGTCTTTTTAATTTTGAATTACTGTTAGTTTAGTTTTATCATTAATATAGTTTGTTATGTATTTGGTATACCCTGTGGTGGTTAATGTTAAATATTTGCCTCAATAGTGTTCTGGCCTATAATTTTTCAGGAACTAGAAGACTGTGAAAAACATGTACTTCCTATAAAAACAGATATACAAGGTAGAAAGGAAAGGAAGAAGTAAAACCGTCTCTATTTGCAGATGACATGATCCTCTAGATAGAAAACCCTAAAGATGTCACACAAAACTATTAGAACTAATTAGTGTTCAGTAAAGTCACAGGATATAAAATTTACATACAGAATTAGTTACTAATTAGCTATCAGGAAGAGATATTAAGAAAAAAATCTCATTTACAATTACATCAAAAAAATAAAATAAGAAGGAGTAAATTTAGCCAACTAGATGAAAGACCTGTACTCTGAAAGCTAAAAGAAATTGCTGAAAGAAATTGAAGTTGACACAATTAAGTGGAAAGATATATTGTACTCATGGATTGGAAGAATTAATATCATTAAAATGTCTATAGTACCAAAGCAATCTACATATTTAATGCAATCACTATCAAAATACCAATGGCATTTTTCACAGAACTGTAACAAAGAATCCTAAAATTTATGTGGAAACACAAAGAACCCTGAATAGCCAATTTTGAGAAAGAAGAACAAAGATAGAAGAATCCTATTCCCTTATTTCAAACTATACTACAAAGCTATTGTAATCAAAACAATATGGTACTGGCATGAAACTAGACATATAGATCAATGTAATAAAATAGAGAGCCCGGAAATAAACCCACACATAAATGTTCAATTGATCTGTGACAAAGGAGGCAAGAATATACAATCAGGAAAAAAGATTCTTCAGTAAATGGTGTTGGGAAAACTGGACCACTATCTTACACCATATACAAAAATAAATTCAAAATGTATTAAAGATTTGAATATAAGACTTGAAACTATATAACTCCTAGAAGAAAACAGTCATTAGCCTATTTGATATCAGTCTTAGTAATATTTTTTTAAACCAGTCAATTTAGACAAGGGCAACAAAAGCAAAATTTAACTAATAGGATTATGTCAAACTAGAAAAGTTTTACTCAGTGAAGGAAACCATCAACAAAACAAAAAGACAATCTACTGAATGGGAGAAGATATTTGCAAATCATACACTTGATGAGGGATTAATGTCTAAACTCTACAAAGAATTTAAACAATTTATATTTTAAAAAAGATTAAAAAATGGGCAGAGGTCTCGAGTAGACACTTTTCCAGAGATTTCCAGATGGCCAACAGGCACATGATAAGATGCTCAACATTTCATCAGGGAAATGCAAATCAAAATTACGATTACTTCATACCTGTCAGAATGGCTCTTATCAAAAAGACAAAAAATAACAAGTGTTGGTGAGGATGTGGAGAAAGGGGAATCCTCATATGCTGTTGATGGGATTGTAAAATGGTGCAGTCGCTATGGAAAACAGTATGGAGGTTCTTCAAAAAATTAAAATTAGAACTGTCATACAATCCAGCAATTCCACTTCTGAGTATTTATCCAAAGAATACAAAAACACTAATTTGAAGAAATATATGCACCCCTATGTTTATTGCAGCATTATTTACAATAGCCATATATAGAATCAACCTAAGTGTTTATTGATAGATGAATAGTATAGAAAGATGTGGTGTATATATAAATTATAATATTACTCAGCCATAAAAAAAAAGTATGAAATCTTACCATTTGCAACAACATGAATGGGCCTGGAAAGTATTATGCTTAATGAAATAAGTCAGATAGAGAAAGACAAATACCATATGATTTCACTTATATGTAGTATTTATATATATGTATGTGTATGTATATATATATACATACATATATATGTATGTATATATACATACATATATACACACACACATATATATATATGTATGTATATATATAAAACACATGAACAAACAAAACAGAAACAAACTCATCGAAACAGGAAATAAACTGGTGGTTACCGGAGGGGGATCTTAAGGAGTGAGTGAAATAGGTGAAGGGGATTAATAGGTACAAACTTCCAGTTATAAAATAAATAAGTCATGAAGATGTAATATACAGCATAGGAATATAGTTAATATTGTAATAATTTTGTATGATGATGAATGGTCACTAGACTTGTCGTGGGGATCATAAATATCAAATCATTATGATATACAGCTGAAACTAATTAGATATTATATGTCAATTATACATCAATAAAAGAATTGAGATTCGACATGTATATTAATAACATTTTCATTCTTTTGGTTTTTCAGATCTTGCTGCAATTGTCAGACTATTTTGTTTCACAACCATATTCTCTCTTCTCTTATTTGTAAATATTTCGCTAGTAAGGAAAATCAAACTGTTTATGAATAGTTTTATACCATATGTAGTTTTGAACTGTATTTAGCTTATCATGTAAAATTTTATTGTATTCCTAGATTTATATGTTGAGTTTACTCACTTATTTCTGTAATAGTAGTTTTGAGTGTCCCTTTGAATCTCTGTCATCCCCTGAAGATACAAATGAAAATTCCACTGCACTTTTTTATTTCCCGTTTTCACACATTATCTTGCTTCAGTACCTTTAGATATCCTTACTAATAGGGTACCAAAGGAGTGTGATTACAAAACATATAACTTTGCTTGCCTCCCTTCCTTTCACTTTCTTTCTTAATTGTTTTCATTTTTATTTTGAATTTTTAAATATAAAAATGTATGGGAAATAATATAACAAATATCCATGTACCCACACCTAGAATTAATAAATATTATCATTTTTGTATTTAGCTTAATATTTATACATATGTGTATATAGTTATATATTTGAAATAGAAAATTTCAAATAAAGTTGAAGTTCTTTCTGTTTTCTTCCCTAACTTCATTTTTCTCATACTCTCCATAGAGACAAGCAGAGCATAAAATACACCTATACCCTCTCAATCTACAGTTAATTTCTACTACATATACATGTATCCATCTGTTCAGTGTATTCTAAATCTATTTGCTTAGCATTGTTTAGTGTGGTTCTTAAAATTTTACCAAATAAGTTCTCTCCTGTATGTATCATTCTGTGATTTGCTTTTGCAACCAACATTTTTAAGATTTATGCATGTTCGTACATATAGGTTTAGTTCACTTATGTAACTCCACTATCCCAATGATCAAAATTGTACAATTTATCTATTTTCTTTTAATAGATATTTAGCTTGTTTTTATTTTTCTTTGCAAATAGTTGGCCAGCTTTCAGTTTGCAGTCAGTCAATCAACAGGGCTTACTGCAACTTCATTCAGGCACCCAGCCTTTGCCTAAAGAGTTGACATTCTAGGAGCGGACACCAAATTTATAGACCTGGCCAGTATAGAAATAAGATGGAGTAGAAACTGAACTCTAATCCCTATTGGATAGCTTTTTCTGGTCAACTCTTAAGGTCTTTTGTTTGCAGGTATGATTTATATAAAGTTAAAGTGCTTTCAGAATAAATCTTGACCTTCTTAAAATAATTTGCTTCTTTTAGGTGCTTGTTTAAACTGCCAGGAAAATAGCAAAGGGGATCACTGCGAAGAATGCAAAGAAGGATTTTATCAGAGTCCTGATGCCACTAAAGAATGTCTTCACTGCCCTTGTTCAGAAGTGACATCTACAGGCAGTTGTATCATAAGTAAGGCCTTTCTCTAAATCTTCATTTTTAGAGGAAAAATCAATGAATCAGTTATCAATAAATATAAAGTGTGTTGATAAAGTTATGGATGCTTTAGGTGAAAGGGTGTTATAAAAACAACAAAGAGTTTCCTTTCTAGGAATTTGCAATCAAATCCAATTACATTTAAGAAATGAGACTTGAGTTTTTGTTGAAACTGTATTTTACTTTGTTATAACTAAAGAGGAAGAGATAGAAAAATTATGAGTGCCTGTCCATTGCAATTTATATAAGAATATTTCTTTTGTTCTCAAAGTAAACTGTACAGTTAACAAAGTGTAGATTATTCGTTTGATTGCATGTGTCTCTTAAGTATGAGAGGAGATAGTACAAAGGGCTTATGAACCTTTTTGAATACTAGTAGATATTTTTCATTTTCAATTGTAGCTTGAGACTGTATTAAATCATTTTGGTGTTCTCTCTGTTTTAGAATTGGGTGAATCGGAACCTAAATGTGTCCAGTGTAAAGATGGTTACACAGGCCAGAACTGCAATGAGTGTGCAAATGGCTATCACAATTATGACAGCATCTGTATTAAGTGCCAATGTCATGGCCATGTGGACTCAGTTAAAACTCCAAAGATTTGCAAGCCTGAGAGTGGTGAGTGTATCAACTGCCTCCATAACACCACTGGGTTTTGGTGTGAGAACTGCCTAGAAGGTTACGTTCGAGACCTCGAAGAAAATTGCATCAAGAAAGGTAAAACTTCACCTAAGGTTGTAAATTTAATGTCTAAGCCTAGCGTTGAAAATTTCAGGACAGCTGCTTTTACCTTTGTAAAACCTTCCAATCCTACCAGAGGAGTTTTCTGGAAATAGATTTTGAATTTTGATAGATATTTGCCTAAAAAGATTTCCTTCCATACCTGCTGCTCTCCTGATGCTCCAAAGTCAACTCCAGAGATTTGAGGACCAAGACAGAGTCATTACAGTGTTCTCACATTTTCTCTTCATCTATTTTTATTTTTATGTTAATAATTTAAAAGTTCTATCATTTTTTTTTTTTATCCTTTACTTCCTGTATTCTCATCACCTCCAGTGATCACCAAAGGTCTTTTAAAGTAGGAACTGTAATCTGGTTAGAAGTTCCAGCTGAGAAACAAGAGTTCATTTGAGCATCTGTCCTAACTTTGGGCCTAAGTTTTACCATTTGTGATAGAGGAAATAGTAATAATATTCTTTTTGATTTTTAAAAGAAAAAGTTATTAATATGGCAAAATGTTCCTTGCAGGGAGGTTCAGTAAGAGTTTAGATATGAATTAATGATTAGAAATTCAGGGTGAATTCAGGCTTTATTAGGTCACAGAGAAATTAGACCATGTTCTTCTATAAACCACTCTTTAATATTCTGATAGATGCTGAATATTGGTCTAATGGAAAGTTGGTCTGTGGCAAGTGTCATCCTTCTGCTATTTTCTTGATATCTTTATTCATTTGTGATCAAGGCTAAAAGACTCAGATCAAACCCTATCACTACCATGGAGATTCTGTCACTCAGTTATCATTCTCTTTCTGAGACTGACAGGACTGTGATGATTTTTCTTATTAGATTAAATAACATAAAACATGCCTCTTTTTAGAGGCATAGGTTGATGTGGCTGACTGTGGTGATGAATTACAATGATAATAGTTATTTTGTTGAGTGACTACTATGTGCCAAGCACTGTAAACATTAACTATGATAATGTTATATAGCATGTTATCTCATTTAATCTTTCCCAAGAACTTTGCAAAGTAGATATTATCCCCATTTATAGATGATGAACCTCAGTTTTAAAAAGATTGACCGACTTGTCTGTAACCACACAGTTCTACTTGATTCTAGAGCCTTTGGTATTTCCACCAAACTATGCTGCATTGGAAGAACAAAGTATAGTACCTTAATTATAAAATTGCTATAATCTGCACAAAGGAAAAATTACTACACATGCAATTAAAGGAGGGTCTTTTCTCTCTTGGCCAACATCAACTTTGGACATTTCAATTGTGTTATTCAGAAGTAACTAGAAATACAATTTTCCTGTTTTGTTCTCGCCTCCTTTGAAGAGAATTTTACCTTTTTGAAATGGCATCAGACATGCTGAACTTATTTTAGTTCGAATGATTGTCATCTCTCCCTGTCACTTTTAACCAAGTGATTTAGAGCTCACTAGTGACATATGTACTGCCTTTGCAGGATTTCATATGAATCTACCCAAGAATAAAGAAGGATGGAAAATTCCAACGTTAGATTATTTACAAAGATTTTAATTTAGATAGTATACGTTTCAGACAACAACCACGTATGTAATAATCAAGCTTTCTAGACCCTGATTCTTTTCACTATATTTCTTTAACAATTATTTTTAACTTGCATGATCTTAAAGCAGAATATCATGTCAACATGCCATATCAACTTCCACTCCCATGTATTTCTTTTATTGTTTCTTAAAACTAGATAATTTTGTCTTTTACATTTCATTCTCTGTTTTTATTTTCAGAAGTTATTGTTCCAACACCTGAAGGTTCTACCATTTTGGTTTCCAATGCCTCTTTGACCACCTCAGTGCCCACCCCTGTTATAAATAGTACCTTTACCCCCGCAACCCTGCAAACTATCTTTTCAGTAAGCTCTGCTGAAAACAGCACATCAGCTTTAGCTGATGTATCATGGACCCAATTTAACATCATCATTTTGACTGTCATTATCATTGTGGTGGTGCTGCTGATGGGGTTTGTGGGGGCTGTGTACATGTACCGGGAGTACCAAAACCGGAAACTCAATGCCCCCTTTTGGACCATCGAGCTGAAAGAAGACAATATCAGTTTCAGCAGCTACCATGACAGCATTCCCAACGCAGACGTGTCAGGATTGTTGGAAGATGATGGCAATGAAGTTGCTCCCAATGGGCAGCTGACCCTGACGACACCCATGCACAACTACAAAGCCTGAGGAGCCAGAACTCTTCTCCACAGTGCTCACTAAGACGGTGTCAGTCCCTGGGCCAGACGAAGCTGGGTAGATTTTGCTGAGAAAGCAAAGGTATATAGTGCATCTGAGATTTTCAGGTACAAATTCATAATGCATTTAGACTATTACTCTTAGTTTTCCCATGAAGATCTGAAGTGGTCACTGTCAATAAGGACTTGAAGTAAAGTATATTTTTGTACCAAACCACATGGGAGTAGAGAAAGGCTGAACCCCATAGTGCAGCCCCAATCCACTTTGACCTTCAAATAGACTCCTGGGGAGTGTCCACTCAACCAGCGGAAACAGGATGATGGATGTGGAGGGGGAGAGGACTGCCGGAAGACTTCATCTCCATTCCTGAAACACGTTTTTTAAAAGGAGAGTCAGGGATGGTATTCGTTTTACTGTACTGAAAGACACTGAGGAAAAGCTGAAGTCGGGGCTGTATCACAATAAACAATCTAGACTGTTTCCAGAATAGGAGCAGAAAAGTCCCAAGAAGGTTTTTAGAAGGGTTCCACAATCCTTGCTTGGATTACAGCGCAGGATAAACTTCTAATGGTAGAGAGAGGAAGGCAGCATTTGGGAAGAGGAAGCTGATAGTTCTCCTTAGGGTCTCAGTGTAAATGATAAATTGTCTAGAAATAAGGAATATTCCTGCCTCTAGAGAAATAAGGTGTATATAGTAAATGTAGCATATCTGGTCAACATTGTATTTGTATCTATTTGTAAAAAAAAAAAATCATGTCATATTTTATCATCTAGAATGTATTTGTACAGCAGTTGATGGCGTTGTAAAAAGGAAATATGCAGATTGGTTAAAAATACTGTAAAATAGATGGCAATATTGCTAGAGCTGGGACTCTGGTGAGCATCAGTCATTTTAGTCCCTCTTTGGACATTGTTGAAATTTATAAGAGGTTGAATGTTTCTAATCTTTCTTTTCATTTCTCAATCTAAAAGTAGAGTTATGTGTTCTTTGACTGATTATAGATTCAAGCAATAGATTTTGAAGTCAATGATTGTTAAGCTGGGACACGGGCTGCACTCTCCACGCTACTCACCTAATTAGACATTAGCTACTCTATATATTTCACATAGATTAATGTAGAACATATCCTCATTAAAAATGGGTTTTTTAAATGTAAAAGATAGTCTTCCAAAGGAATTAGAATATTTTAGTTCCAAAAGAAAAGCCATCATATCACTTGGGGTCCCCTGTTTTCATGCCTGTGAAATATTTATATTTCTTCCCCACCCCCCATGGAAAAATACCTCCTACGTTTAAACATAGCCTATCACTCATATGCCATGAGGCATGTGCCAGCTCTCTGCAGTTTTACCATTCTGTCTTCTTGTCCGGTTAGGGGGTAGCATTGTAGTTGAGTGGATATGGTTAGTCCTGGCTTTTAGATGCACTTTTTCTCTTGGAGACATCTGCTGTTGCTCTCATCTATCATGATACTGACAGACTCTGGATTAAATAAGCCAGGAAATGTGGACAGAAATCAAATATAGGTATGTGTTAGGGGGAACAGTAAACTGTCAAGTGGTTAGTAGAAAAAAACAATAGACCCAGAAAATCCAAGTTGACAACTTTGCCTAACTTCCCCAGAGAAAAACCTGGAATTTGTCTGTACCTCTGGAGGAGGCCACTAAGTTGTTCTCAGGGTTTGGAGATGATGCTCCGGAGGATGTACAGGCAGATAAGCTACTTCTGGTAACCTGAGGTGCTTTGGATACTCGGTCATTGCTCATGAGAGTATAGATTACTTTATGTTACATGATATTAAAATAAACCAATATTTCTATAGCCCTTTCAAGGCATCTTTCCATATGTGTGTCTTTGGTTGCTCATCGTAGCCCTCTGAGGGAGTAATTGTTATCCCTCTTTTATAGGTGAGGTTAAACGTCTTGTTCAAGTCTACACAATATATCATTATTAGGCTTGGAATTAGGACTCTGAATCAGAGAAACTTTCAACTATATGCTAATTCAGAAATTGCCTGGCTGCAGACACAGAAGGCTGGGAGGAAGAGTCCCGTCTGTAAATGCTTCTAATTGTTCTAAGTACAAGGTGCCATCTAGGGCCATATGGCTATGGAGGAATTTGTGGAAAGAACACAGGATTACTCTCTGAAGCCAGCAGATAAGAAAGTAAAAACACCAGTTTGTGCTTCACTAAAGTGAACTAGCCCTTCCAAGTAGGGAGAGAAAACCTGCTTTCCCCAGCAGCTGTCAATTATGTGTGTGCAAGGCTGTGTGGTGCACAATTTTAAGGAACTGTGCAAAGTAGCGTACTTACCTGCCTTTTCCCCAGATGACCACCCCTGTAAAGCCATGGATTAAGAATGATGAGAAGTAAACATTTGTTAAACAACAGTTAACTCAACAGAGAAAAAAGAATTGTTTCTTGGGATCTAAGAACCAAAGCCAAATAGTCCAGATTCTGGCCATTCCTTGAAACAGTCTTTAAAAGATATCACAAAAATTGAATCATAATGTTTATCTTTAAATACTTGCAAACAGTCCAAGATCATGTTTTTAATTTTTCCCAATGAAAAAATTAAGGACTTAAATTTTTAAATTAATGTTATTTTGTGTCCTTTGCTTTTTGCTGGTGGAAATATATATATATATATTTATATATATATATATATATATTTATATATATATATATATATTTTTTAATAATCATGAAGTGATCTACCACCAAAACTAGTATGGAGTGCATTACACAATATTCATTCCTCTAAAGGCATGGCCCCCGTGAACTGTGGCGTTCAGCACCAGGCTTCCATCAGTCCTTTAGAAAGACTAATATTGGAATGGTTTTTGTCTAAAGATTAGAAATGTGTTTATTTTCAAATAAGAGAAGACTAGTGTGAATCTTATTGATAAATGAGACAGAGATACAGCTATTAAGTGATACTTTTATCTTCATTAACTCATTTTAAATAAGCCTTTAAGCATTTCTGACAGATACCCTAGGTGGTGTTGTTAGATATGTCTGTCCTCCCTTAGTCCCTCCCTCCCTCCATGCTCTAGCTCTCAGAGGTCTCTTATTAATGGAATTTCTCCAGTTACAGAGAAAAATAATAAAAACTAAACCTCATTTATACTAAAGTCCTATGGACTTACTGTGTTACTCCTAGGGATATCTGAATTTTCAGAGAGGAGAACAGAGCAGATAGAAGGGAGGAAAGAGATATTTTGGGAGAGGATTTGTAGAAGCATAAAATTATATGGCACTTTCTAGCCCCAGATATTCCCAGGAAAATTGACCATTAAAAAAACACTTAGTGACTCATGAGTTTGTTTTGGTCAGCTGAATGCCTTCAGGACATTTAGCCCTTGTACCATGTTGGCGGCAGAGAGCTAAACCAACAGTACTTCCTCCTGAGAGCCTCAGCTGGGATTGGGTTATTAGATCATTCAACTTGGTCCCATGTTGCTTGTAGGGTACATGGTGAACATAACACCACTTGTAATGAATATTCCTGGCTCGTACATTTTGAGGTATGTGGGTAGGAGCTGAATTGACACATTTCAAGGAAAACTCTCTGACAAAAGTTCAGAGAAGTAAACAGCAACCCAATATAACTTATTAGAGCAAGGAAAGCATTTCCGGCCTCATCCACGAAGAACCTTTGGTCTGTTATGATCCTGATAGTAAGAAGTTTGGGATCTAAAATGAGTTTGGTGAAGTGCAAGAGAGTATTGGAAGGCTAATGCAAGTTTTTAACCCTGAGCCAGTGACTATGCCAAGGGGAAAAGCAGGAAGAACACACTGATTCATCTGAAGAAGTCAAATAATACCAAATGGACTAAAGGTTATGGATCATTAATATGTCAGTGGTTGAATGATGGTTTTTCAAAGACTTTCAGGAACCTTTCTTGCTACTTGTGCATACGCAGTGACTGCGACAGTAGCCCAGCATGTGAGCCCAGGGATTCAGACTTAAGTAAGTCCAAAAGGTAAATGATTTCAAGTTAAATTTTAATGCTGGGCACAAGCACTCTGTAATACATTAAATTTCAGCCCAAGCAATTAGAGAATGTTTCTGAAGTGTTAAACTTGTATTTATGTTACTAAAATTCTAACAAATTTAAAAACGTGTCTCATCCGTATGCTGTACTAGGCTTCATGATGCATTTCTAAATTTGTGTATGATTTGAATATATAAAAGAATTTATACAAGAGTGTTATTTAAAATTATTAAAAATAAATGTATATAATTTGTACCTATTGTAGATTTGTTGTTTTACTTTTTTATGGGGTCAGAGTTGTTGGAAGTCTTTTAATATATATCAGAGATCATTTATTTTTAAGCCACTTCATGAAAATTGTTGAACTCTTCATTTATTGACCATACTTTTTAAGAAGTTCCTTTAAAGAATGTTTTCTACTTAGGAAAAAAAATGCCCCATGAAGAAGATTCTCCCTCTTAAAACAAAAAAACAAAATAACATACCTTAAGAAAAAGGCATGTATTAACATATAGTCTTGTTTGTGCTTTTGCTTTTTGCCTGAGATCCTTGGGATTTCCATGAAAATGTATAGAAAGTGCTTGCTCCTTTTGGATTTCTTTTTCATACATGTAAAAAATTTCCTTTAGTACAAATTTGAAGGGCCACACCAAGTTCTATGTATTTATTAGATAACTGGTAAGGAGAATACATCTTTATTATTTTGAAGTACTCTCGAAGACCCTCTATTTTGACAAAGTTCAATGGTGTTCAATGGGATGCCACTTAGAGATCCAAGGGATACTTTGAAAAAGAAGGAAAACTAAGTCAGACCTTTCTTTGGGTGAGATTTTTATAAACTTCAATTGGTTTATTCAGCTTTAGTTGTTGATATTTAATCTTTAAAACTGTTTTTTATTTTCTAGGTCACACAAGAAAACAAGTTTTATTACTTTATAATCCCACCATATATATATATATATATATATATATATATATATATATATATATATATATATATATATATATTCTATACCTGTAGTTCTATGATATACATGAATTGGATATTATTTTAAGGAAACAGAATAAGCATGGCAGAAATGTAAGCAAATTAAAATTTCAAGAAAACGTAAATAATTCTACAAATTTACCATAGCAAGAGGAAACATTGTCAGAAACATTACTTTTATAATATTTTTAATTCTTTTTATAAAAGTCTATCAAGTAAGATTGCATTATAAAAATTGGCTGTATTCATTTTTGATAGGAGTATAAGATGCGTGTGTTTTAAAAAATTACACATGCTTTATTATAATTGAATCAGTAACTTCAGAGTAACAACTGTGCTTGATTACATTAAAAAATGAGCTAAATTCAAAACAGTGTTTTTCATGAGATGATAGTGTTAACTGATAAGCTGAAAAGCAACATTTTCAGTTTATGTTAAAAATCATAATTTTGTTTTTCAAGGCAAGTTTATGAAGAAATTGTCATAATTGTTGTACAGGCTTTCTTATACCTCTGCCTACAAAATGAAAGTCATCAGAAAATGTTAAATTTAAAATGTGTTGCCTGCTTGTGTTAATAAGTAGATTTAAAAATCTTGTAGGTTGAATGCTGAACTTCAGACAGTTGCAGAAAAAACAGGCAAAATATTTTCTTTGTATGTAGTAAGAGTAGGTTTGGGTAATAAAGGAAGTGTTTGGGAGGAAATCTCCTTTTGTGGTTTCCTTTGTGTTGTCAGACCAACTGCTAAATTTTTATACAACAATGTTGTTTTTTCTTAGTCTCTGCTGCAAGTAAGGAAGAGTCTTGGCCCTTCCTTAGGTTCACTGCCATTCTAACCCAACCATGCTAAACTCATATATAACTTCTTACATATGCCAGCTATATGACATCTTTCTTCCTTTGTTGGTACTGTTTCTTCCATCTATCACATCCCAGAGAACGTTCCTTCATTCTTTACAACCCCTTGACGAAAGAAAGTTAATCAATCCTAATTCTTTCTCCATTTGTCTAATGAATACCTCTCTTATTGCATAAATTTTTATTGTATATACTTGTTATTTTATGTCTTCCTCAATAGACGCTGTATTCCTTGAAGCCAAAGCATTCTCCTATCTCTAGTACCTGGTGTAGTGCTGGCACATTGTGGCTGCTCAGTAAATGGTGGTTTAAAACAAAAGGTACTTGACAGATACATACAAGAGGTGATATGTGAATTTAGCGAAGTATTATAAGAAATCATATTCAGTGAGTAAAACAATATTTTTTATTTAACAGAGATGTCAGCATATCGGCTTTAGAGGGTCTGAGAAACTCTTGAAATCATGCTTTGTGTGTGTGTGTGTGAATACAAACAATTTGTGTGTGTGTGCTTTCTGAAGAGAAAGGTCCATACTCTTAATAATAGTCTATGAAGTATCTATAATCCCAAAAGGATTGACAACTACATGGATGGGGATTACTTTGTGTATTTCAGTAATAACAACCCTCCCATCAAATGTAAATCGGTATGGCCTTGATGATATAAGAAGTCCACTTCTGGGACTCTCTTGTAAAGAAATGACCTAAAAATCAGAGACTTCTATGCAAAAAATGTTCCCCCCCACCACCAGAGTTGTGTATAAAGTTAAAAAAAATTGGGACAAACTCTAGGTGTTTCTAATAGGATGTGGCTTAGTGCCACATCTTGTTGAGATAACATAGTCATTAAAAAGAATAAGGAAGAATGATTAATAACAATCAACATTAAGTGAAGAAAAACAGGATCTTTTCAAGACATGCATGCAGTCCTACTTCTAGTATATAGTTTAGAGAAATTTTTACCTACATTTCAAATTCTTTATTGAAGCATCATTTGTTAAAGCAAAATAATTTGAAACACCCCAATTGTTGGTAGAACAATTTGTAAACTGTGGTCTGTCCGTATACTTTGAACAGAATTTTATGCAGTAGTCGAAAATGAATGAATTACAACTATATACATCAATATAGATGAATCTCAAAAACATAATGCCAGGTAAAATGAATCATAGAGAATATATACAATATAATTTATATAATGGACAAAAATAGAAACTGGAATATGTTGCTTAAAAATGCATACATATGTAGGAAAACTATAAAGAAAAACAAGGAAATGATTAATACAAGAGTAAAGATAACTTTGGAAGGGAGGGGGGATGCACAGATAACTTCAGAAGTCTTGGTAATGTTCTTTCTTTAGTAGTGTGTATGTACATGGATTTTCATCGTATTCTTTTAAAAACATGATGTGTGAGTGTATATACACACGTATACTCTGGTATATATGTAACATTTTGTAGTGAAAAATTTTAATAGGATATAAACTGGTGAATACAACATGATTTCAACTAAGTTGGAAAAATACATATAGGAAATGTTTGGAAGGAATACCATAATTTGGTGATATCTATACTAATGAAACAAATCCATTGCATTTTATTTTGTAATGATAAAAAAATAAATTCAGCAGGAGGATATAGAATCCTAAACGTTTATGCACTTAATAACAGAGCTACTACCTATTATCAATCAATGTAATTCAAACAGACTGAAAAAGAAAAATCATATGATCATCTCAGTATATGTAGAAAAAGCATTTGACAAAATTCAATGTTCATTCATGATAAAAATGATGATGACGACGACAAAGTAGATGGTGAGATGCTGTACTATCAGCTTATCGGTTTGATTCGAAGGCTAGGACTGTCTTCATCGTTTAATCCCATGGTCAAGCACAGGCCCTGGAATAAAAAGAGCTCAGTAAATATCAGCGAATGAATAAGTGATTGAATCAGCTGTACTGAACTTTTTACACTGGTAAATGTGGTAACGACATGTAACTATATTGCAGTTTGTAGGCTCTGAGTTAGAGCAAGCCTCAGCCCAAAACCAGATAGACTGTTATTTTGGGCAGCACCGAGTCACTTATAAGTAGGAATGTTTGTGAGTGACCCCAAGAACAAACAGCACTTTTCCTTCAGCGGAATGGTGCTGATGAAGCTCATTCCTTCTGTGTGGAGAGATCTCGCCCACAGACTGGACTGCATGTCCTCAAACACTGTGGCGTGTGCTGACTGGGTAGGAAGCAGACTCGGCCTGCTACATGGATGCTTTGGGTGCCCTCCCCTTCCTGCCTTTATTTTTAGTAGCTTGCAGAGCCAACAGGCTATAGCTCAGCTTTTTAATTTTCCCCCAAACATTTTCTAAATGAGCCATTGTTATCTTTCATCACCATAGCTAGGGGATTATCTGGCTTCATTTTAAGAGGCTGTTTTTACCAAGAGATGAAATTCTCCCAGACAAGAATAAAGATATTAATGGTGGTTTATTAACATTCTGTTTTAGTTTAGATAATCATTTTGGGGTAATTAAGCAAATTGTATAGACTCTAATGGGACATTAATTCCCAAAAGAATCATGTGAAATGGAGAGGTCTTTAAATTCTCTAGCAAGGATCAGAGTTTACCAACAGTGACATTTTGAATTTCTTTTGGTAAAAATGAAAAGGGAGCCATGTTAACAGGTATTGGTCCTGGGTGAAGAATTAATTTCATTTCCTTATAATCTGTACCTCACCTTTCCATATTAAAAGATCACTAAACCGTTAAATCAGAAAGCTATGGATTCCATTGTGGGCCTCACAACCATAGGACCTTGAGCGAGTTAACAGACGACTCAGTCCTATTGTCCTTGCCTGTAAAAGGTATATAACGATGCTGACCTCTTAGGGTTGCACTGAGGTTAAATGAAATCTTACATATAAAGTACCCCAACACACACCATGTCTACAATGAATGCTAATTCCCTTCCACTCGACCTTTAAGAGGTCTTCAATAAAAGCTTTATAAGAAAATGCAATGTTATTCTTCTGTAATGAATTGGAGAATTGGATTGGGTAGCAGGTGGCTTGTTTTCTGTTGAGTACTGGAGTAAGGCCACTCTTAGGTTTTAGGTATATTTGGAATGAAATGAGATACTTCTTTAAGTTGAATTGCTGCTGTGGGGCCAGGATGGCATCCCCAGGAGGCTAAAGTAGGTAGCGTGGTATCTTGTAGGCTTTCCTGAGGTCTCAGGATTCACGAGTTGCCATGTTTGCCCAGGGAAATGGATGGGAAGTGGGTACAGCAGTGTCCCCTTACCTGTGGTTTCACTTTCTGCAGTTTCAGTTACCTATGGTCAACAGTGGTGCAAAGATGTTAAATGGAATATTCCAGAAATAAACAATTTGTAAGTTTTTAATTGCGTGCTGTACTGAGTTGCGTGATGGAATCTGGTGCCAACCCGTTCTGTCCCACCCAGGACGTGAATCATCCCTTTAGCCAGCGTATCCACACTGTATATGCTACCCGCCTCTTAGTCACTTAGTAACTGTCTCAGACACACACAGAGAGAGAGACTGCATTCACATAACTTTTATTACAGTATTTTATTATAACTGTTTTATTAGTTATTGTTGTTAATCTCTTACTATGCCTAATTTCATATATATATATATATATATGTATATATGAAAAAACAAACTATATGTAGGTTTCAGGACTCTCTGCAGTTTCAGGCATCCACTGGGGGTCATGGAACATTTTGCCCGAGGATAAGGGAGGACTACTGTATTGTGAAGGGAGGAGACACAGGCCTCGAGGTCTGCACATTTTGGTTGTAATCCATGCTGTTATAAATTTACAGAGTGAACTGGGGCAGCCCAGTGAGCCTATCGAGGTCTCAGTTTTTCCACTGGTACATCCAGGAAATTTAGGTAAATGTTCTCTCCAAGGGCCTTTTCACTCTCGTATTCTATTAGGTGGGCAGAAAAGAGTGCTTGGGATAAGATCATTAATTCTGATTAACATTTATTAGTTCATTCTTTCACCAACATTTATTAAACACCTACTATCTGCCAGGCACTAAAATAGATCCCAGGATACAGAATTAAAGGTCCCTGCTCTGGAAAGAAGCCAGACACAAAAGTGTACATACTATGTGATTCCAGGCATACGAAACTCTAGAAAAGGTCAGTCTTTAATGACAGAAAGTAGATTGGTGGTCTCCTGGGGTGGAAGGGAGATTTAGTAGGACTGGATCACAGGGGAACTTTTTGGGGTGATGGAAATGTTTTACACCGATCCTAATACAGAAACCATTAGCCTCATGTGGCTATTTAAGGAAAATTTTAAAAAATTCAGGTCTTCATTCACATTTCCAGGGTTCAACAGCCACACGTGGCTAGTGGCCACTCTACTGCACAGACCAGGTTTAGAAGCTGCCCATCATCCTGGGATGTTCTTTTGGAGAGCACTGTTCTCTCTCTTAACTGTGGTGGTGGTTACGTGGGTGTCTAAGTTTGCCAAAGCTCATCAGAACGTATAATGAAAATAGATGCATTTTATTGCATGTCAATTATATTTTAATAAAATTGATTTGAAATAAAGTTCTCTCCAGAAGCTCATAGTCTAATAGAGCAGACAGCCAAGTTAACAGTTATAGAGCTGTGTAAGTGCCAATAAAGGGACAAGCCCAGGGTGTCCTGGAAGTTCAGATGTGGGGCAGCTATCCAAACAGGGTCCTCTTAAACCATGGTTGGGGGAACTCTGGGAACTAGGCAGAGAGGGGAAAGAAAGGTGTTCTAGACAATAAGATCCAGTAACAGAGTTCTTTAGGCGAGTTAGAAAAATACGCCTCACTTTAGGAGAGACTCGGTTAGGGAAGCAGAGCATGGACTGGATTTCAGACTCCACCCATTCTTTGTCTGGGTGTCCTCACGGGAGCCACAGCCTGTGCGGTGTCCTGGTGGCCTGCCGCACAGGGCGGGAGGCATATGCAAAGGCAAGGAGCCTCGCATTCATCCCTCTGAGTAAGCAGGGGCTGTGCCCATTTGCTTGTGGTCCTCCTTCCCTAGGTCCTGACCTGCTCTCTCAATAAAAATTCACTGCATTTAAGGGAGAGGCAAGTTTACCACCATCTCCTGTAGGTCACCATCAAGATATCAGTGCTTCTTTTAGTCTGCAAAATGTCCAGACGACTGATTGATTCTATTACCCTTCTTTGCCTACAGCTACTGCTGTTTTATTATTCAGATGTGCAGCTGGGAAGGGTGCTCCAAAGGTCTTCCTGGGGCCTTAGGATAGTTTTCCCAGTGGCCTTTGACTCATATCCAGCTTCTGGGTTTAGATGAAGTGGGATCTGGCCGTGGTACTGAGGACAATCAATTTAGGCAGGGAGATCTTGATTTGGGATAATCTAGGCCTTCGGTAAGTTTCAAAAAAAAAAAAAAAAAAAAGGTTCGGGAGCATCAGCTTTTGAGGATTAGAAGATTGAAGTCCAAACTCTTTACTCTGTGACTAGATTGCTGTATGACTCTGGGAGAATTAGGTCATGTCTCTTGAGCCTCAATTTCCTTATCCATAAAGGATAACAAACTTGTCTCTGACTTGTGAGAGAGCATCGAGGGGTGAAGAATGCAATATGGGCTCTGAAAATGGTGTTGCATCAAGCGGCTATTTTATTTCTCCTGGCCTTAAAAAGTGTGAAACTAGTCCCCTTACAGTGTGTACAGGTTTCTGTCCTGCTTTGGCGGGGCATAGACCTTGCTTGTAAAACAGCTTTCCCCAGCCTCTCAATTGGAATGACTCAGTCTCTCCTCTTTGTGCCCCCTGGAATCTGTTATTTTCGTACAACAGTGAAGTATTATAAGATGTTTTACTTTGATTTATAATTACTTATGTGCATTTTAACCAGCTTCCTGAAGGCAGGATACCAGTAATTCAGCCAAAGTCCCCTATGACATAGTGATTAACAGCATGGGCTTCAGGATGAAATCTGGGCTCAGCTCCCAGCCCCACCACTGAGCTGCTGGGTGGCCAGGCGCATCCCGCTCCTCTCTGGGCCTCAGTTTTGTCAACTGTAAAACTGGAGCATAATCAGTCCCTGTTTCATATGGTTATTTGTGAGGATAAGTATAAAGTTTTAACGCAGAGCCTGGAACATCAAAAGAGCTCAGCATGTGGTAGCTAACACCAGTTATTCAGGGAATGTCAGGGCTGACGGGGGCCTTGGTATTGTAGTCTAATGCACTGAGCTTAGAGATCAGTAAGCCCAGAAAGTTGAACTGGCAGGTCTATGCAGACATCATGATGTGTGTTACCCTTTCTAGCCCAATAATCTACATGCTGTTCCTTTAAGAGAGGGCATTTCTCATTTCTCTTCCCATCTTGAGAAGTTAGGGCTTTGTGTTAATTTGACACACTGGCATCGAGCACTTACTATGTGCACAGCCTCCGGTTAGATGTTGGTCCTAGAAAGCCTCACTGGCTTAGTGACCCAACATGCAATGGAGAAGACAGTGGGTACTAACCGGGAATTGGTGAAAGATGGCTGTTGGCGAAGGCTGGCTGGGAAGAGCTCTTAAGAGCAAGGGGGCAGGGTGGTGCACAAGAAAAGCTGCTGACCTTGGGACCAGACAGACCTAGGTTTGAATCTTGGCATACCTATGTATTCGAAGGGGGACTTGGCCAAATCTAGGACAATTATGTAACCAAAGAAATAATGATAGTAGTGGATTATAATCCATAAAACAAAGCAAATAAATAAACAACTAAATAAATGGGGGCGAAGAGAAAGCTCTTACATTAGAATTCTAACTAATATATATATATATGTTAACTAACATACATATAACATATATATATATATAAGGGATGATGAAAATAAAAATTACCAACTAGCAAATACCACTGTACTCATTGCTTTGGTTAAGAATTATCAATAGATGATAATTGAAAGTTTGAAGAAAGGGTATTTATATAGTCTCAAATATTACCAAGATTCTTATTAATTATGAATTCTACCATGAAGAACCTTGGCAGATTCCATCTTAGCCAAGAGATCAGAGTTAACATCATCAATTAATGAGACATATTAACACCATCTGCCGCCTGACGCTCGGAGAAAGGCACAGTATCACTTCTGTTATTCTTGCCCAAAGTGCATAATCTCAATTTAAGCACGAGGAAACACCACATGAACCCAAATTTAAAAACGCTCCATCAAAGGACTGGCACGAATTTTATAAAGTGTCACTGTTATGAAAAAAAATAGACAGGGGAACTGTCACAGACTGGAGGACAGTAAGGAGATATGACAACTAAATGCAGTGCAGAATCCTGGGTTGGCTCCTGGGCCAGAAAGAGGGCGCTAATGGGAAAACTGATTAAATTTAAATAGGGTTAGTAAATCAAATTGTATGAATGTAATTTCTTATTTTTGACAATTGTGCCATGGTTATATAAGATGTTAATATTTTAGGAAGCTGGGTGAAGGCTGTATAGGGAATTCTATGCATTATTTCTGCAACTTTAAGTCTGAGATTATTTCTAAATGAGAAGCTAAAAAAGAAAGAGAGAAAGAAAGGAAAGAAAGGAAGAAGGTAAGAAAGGAAGAAAAGAAAGAAAAAGAAAGAAAGAAAGAAAGAGGGAAAGGGGGGCCTTTGGAAAACCTCTCCTCTGAGACTCAGCTTCCTCATCTGCAGAGCAGGGCAGTAATTCCAATCTACTTCACAGCATCATGAGGATAAAATGAAATAGTGCAAAGCAGCAATGTGCATGTATTGATGCTGTAGAAAGGTATTCTTGCTGTTAGTAATGGCAGCTCATGTGTCTTGATGAGATGTTTGAGCTGCTAAAACTTCAGGAGGGTTCTACCCTAATGAGAAACATCTGGCTGCAAACTACTTCTACCAGCCATTCGATATGACCTTGCCCAAGGAAATAATAATGCCAGCTTTGTGGCTGGATGGCTGTTGTCAAGGAGATGGCGCCAGATAGCCCAGACAGCTGGTGGTAGTGACGTCACCTCCAGGCTTGGCAGAAAGAAAGGCCATGGTGAGACAGAGAAGGGGCAAAGGGCTTCATCCTTGACCATGAAAACAGGAAAAACAACTTCCCAAATAGCCTGTCCTTTGTACGATTGATTCTATTTTTAGTTTTCAGGTTCACTAAAGGGTTTAGCACATAATCCAGAAAATTGGCCATTTGCTGAATGAGGCAATGGATTAATCATAAGGAGAACTCCTCACAGGCTCTTATTTCTTTATAGTTTCCAAAGTATCTAATTAGATAATGCAACCATGTGAGCTCAGCATTGTCTGCCCCAGGAGTAAGAGGAAGGGATTCTAGGTCACAGGATAAGTCAGAGGACTTTCCAGAGGCAGAATCCAGGTGCCCTGACTTCCAGTCCTGCAATTGTCCTGCCCACACTAAGATTCATCTCTTGGCCACCTTGAAGCAGTTGTCTAAAGAGTAGAACCTGGTGAACACATCCCTGAAATACTGTTGTCTGGATGCAGGCCTCACCTCTCTTAATCCTAAATTCTAAAACGGACAAAAAGAAACAAATAAGGAAGACAGGCTGTCTGAAACAATCAGGGCTTTGTAGTTCAGAGGGACCTGAGCTCAAATCCCAGCTCTGCCACTTACCAGCTTTGAGATCTTGAGAAAGTTATTTTTACCTCTTTTAGCCTCAGTCTTCTCATCTGTAAGTGAAATGGGCATAATAGTGGCACCTACTCCAGAGGGCTGTTGTGAGGGTTAAATGAGGTGGTGCATGTCATATGCCTAGTACAAGTGGCACATAAGAGATGCTTAGAACTTGTAAAGTCCTCTTTGTTGTTTCCTTTCTCAAGTGCTTTCATCCGCTGGATGGAAAGTTAGTTCCTTCATTTGGGAACTGATGATTTGTACTTAGCCTCCCTCACCACAACAGAGTTGGTTGTGCATTAGTAGCTTTAAAATAAATACAAAGAAATCACCTTGAGAGCTGTGAGGTCCTGAGACATCCATCCAGTCCAAACTTGTTATTTTACAGATGTAGAAACTGAGGCCCAGGGAAGAGGAAAGGTCAGCCGAAGGTCACAGAGAGAGGGAAGCCCAACCAGGGTGAGCATCCTGACACCCCAGCTTCCCTGCTACTGGACACACTCATCTCTTTGGTTGAACTTAGCATCGGCAAGAACTGTTGGTTTCAGGGCTTCAAGGACTGCCCTTCCTGGGGCAGGGCATGTGGAGTGCTAACTGGTTCCTATGCACTCTCTCACGCTGTTATTTTATTGCTGATTCTGAGGGTGTTTGAAGACGTGTTGAAGGAAGAGGGACAGGAGCAGACCATGGGCTTTGTAGGTTTCGCTGAGGTGTGTGTGTGTGTGTGTGTGGTGGAATGGGGGAGCGACAGGGTTGGGGGAGATATGGAGAGAGAATGGGAGCTATGGGATTACCACTGATTAACTGACGTTATCTCAGGGCATCCTCATATCGTCACAAAAGCCTTGCAGGATAGGTTTTAGCCCCATTTCCAGATTGATTTAATCTTTCATCCAATACATAGTTTTAAACACCTGCTGGATGGCAGGCATGGTACTGGGTTTTGGAGGATACAGCAGGAAACAATTCAGAACACGGTCTCTGCCCTTATGGAGGAAAACATTAAAAAGAAAACTGCATAAGTCTATACTTGCAAAATGTGCCACAAAGGAAAAACACGCTAAGAATATAAGAAAGATTATATCTAGATTAGAGGATTAAAGCCTCTTTTGGAAAGAGGCCTTAAATTGAAGAGGAATGAGGAAACTGAGGCTGAGGGTGGACTTATACATAATTACAGGGAAGGTCACCATCCATCCACTTACCCATCTTTTCAAGTTATTTTTATCCAGGACTCTCCAGACAGCCTGCAGAGGAACGTAGCAACTTTGAGATGGGAAGACGAAGGTTGAGTTTACTGGCCAAGCTCTGCACCATATCATCCAGGTGTTTGACGATGGCTCTGTGCTTTAAGAAAAGCAGCCAGGGTTATGCAGTCTTGATGCAGCTGGCAGGGGCAGCGGATTTCGCTCCAGTTCACAGATTTACTGTGTGTGACTTGGGGCAAGTCATTTCCTTTCTCTGTGCTTCCCAGTTTACTGACCTCAGGTGCATTTGAGCCCTAAAGGTAGTAACAAATCACTAGGTGAGAGATCAGAGAGTAAGTGCCGCTGACCACTGGCTCATAGGAACGAGCTTATTTGTTTCAAACTAAGTGTGCAAATTACTACTTGAGTTAGGATTGTACAGGTAGGATTCTTCTAAAGCAAGGAGGCACCCGATTATCTGAGTTTCAATTCAAGGCGGAAGCCTTTTGGAAAGGCAGACTCTAAGGTTCAGGGTCATTATTCTAGCAAAGCACATACCAGGTTATGAACTCGGAGTGTCCAAGAGGAGCTGGATTTCCAACTCCCGCTTAAATTAACCGACCAAAGCCAGTTTTTGCCCTCAACAAAGATGTCGTCCACGCTGGCCTCGGCCTGAATGCCCTCACAAAAAATGGCAGTCAGCCTCTCTTTCCTTAGTCTTGCTGGCCCAAGTGCGGATGCTTTGCCCTTAGTTAAGATGGCGCCCGCCCGCGCTCCCTGCCCGGCTTCGGGGCCCAGCCGGTCGGCTTCACTGCACGCGCCTCAGTGATCCCGCCTCGTTTCCGTAGGAAGAAGCGCCGGGAAACATGGCGGTGGCTGCGGTTTGAATTCCAGCGGCGCCGCCAGAGTCCGAACAAGAGCTGGATTGGAGGGGGCGGGGACCTGGGGATCCGGGCGGATAGCGATCGCGGGGGAACGAGTGGTGCCGCCGCCACAGACATCAATGCTTCCACCTCCTTTGTGTCCATGATGGAGTCGGTGTTGGAAGAGGACGTCACACTCCCCGGGACTCTCAGCGACGGCAGGTGCGGCCCGGGTTTTGGGGGTTCCAGTGGAGACTTGGGGTTTGCTCTTGAGGGTGTGTGAGGGTTTCCGGACAGGGGCGGTGTGTGGGGTGTGTATCTTGGGGGAGAGTCTCTTTGGGGACCCACCAGCCAATCTGAATGTGGGGGACCCAGTGGTCCCCGCCTGCACCACACCCTCCTCTTGTATTTCGGGATGTACTTGGAAGAGGATATGAGGGACAGGTAAGGGGTTTTCCGAAAGAGCGGGAAGAGGGGGACCTCTTGGAGTGTGCCATGAATGGGGGCTAGTTTAGGGCCGGGACCTTGAGGTTGCTTGATGGTTCATTCTAGTTTAGGGGTTTGCTTTCATTATGGGGAGTATAGTTGGTTTGTCCAGACTTCACTTATGGGGTCACATAGTGGCCACCAAGACTGAGGCAATGGAGGGCAGTGGTTAAGAACCTTGGCTGGAGTTGAACAGAGTTAGATTCAAATTCAGTCTTTAACTAGCTGTGTGACCTTGGTAGAGTAACTCAACCTGTTTTCCCTTCCTTAAAGTGGGGCTGGTAGTAATATCCACGTAACAGAGTTGGGGTGAGGATTAGAGGAGAGGGTGCTGCCCAACAGGTGTAGTGACTGACACATAATCACTGCCTAAAGAATAATTGTGTTGCCACTACCACCATCATCATCAGTAGTAATACAGATTGGGGAATAATGACCGAGAGTGGCCTCTCAATGGACCTGTCCCAAGAGGCATGTGGGGTCCCTCCTGCTAGGAAGGCCTGACGGAGCTTTGCATTACTTCAGGGCCGAGGTCCTTTGGTTGTCGGGCTCTTGGCTGGACAGTGGGTAGAAGGATGCGGAGAGCCTGATTGAGAATCTGCGTGTTTATCCAGGTCTGCTAGGGACAGGCTGCTGCTTTTAGTCAATAGACCCTAATTGAAAGGGTGACCATATTATTTGTTGGGCAAACCTGGACACTTTTAAGAGTGAAATGGCACAATTAATATTTTTGTCTGGGCAGCAGGTATACCCAGGTCCAATATTGGGCAAACCTGGACAAATGGTTACTTTGTTTATTGAGAACCTACTATGTGTAGTTCATTATATCCCTTTCTCTTCATCTTACTACAACTACCCCAATATATTGGGGTATGACCTCTCACCTGGATTGTCCTATTTTCCTTCATGCCTCTAATAGCCCTTTATACTGCAGCTTCAAAGCTTTCTAAAGTGTAAATCTGATCATCAGTCTGCTGCTTTATATATTTAATGCTTCTTATTGCCGTGAAGATAAAGTCCATTATTATTCTCTATTATTATTCTCTCAGACAGCTTTTCTCATCTCAGTGCTAGTTGGCCAGATCTAGCTGGGTTTCAATCCCAATTTCTGCCATTTAACAATCCTGAGACCTTGGACATGTCACTTACCTTCTGTGAGCCTCAGTTTTCATCATCTGTAAAGCGAGTGAGTCTAAAAGGGTTTAGCCCAGTGTCTGACTCAAAGAAGCAATTCAACAGATGATCGGATATTCTCCCTTCCCTCCTTCCCCGACTTTGCAGGACTCAGGGCTACGTTCCTGGCCGCTAATCTCTTACCTGCTTCAGACCCTCCCAGGCTCCTTTCCACATTCAGGATGAAGTTCTTGAATATAGCTTCCAAGTTCTTTCCTAATCTGACCCCATTTACTTTACAGCCTCCTTTGTCTTCCCTCTCCCTACCCTGTCTTCTCCCTAAGCTCTTCCCTCTGCCTGGCTGCCAAACTCTTTGTCATGAAGGATCTTGCCTTGTTACTACTTGGCCTGTGTACTCGCTGTTGCTGCTGCCTGGATTGCTTTCCCTTTGCCCCCTTTCCCGTATTATTGTCTCTTATTTTTCAGGTCTTAGTTTAAATGTTACTGCAAGGAAGCCTTCACTGACATTCCCCTATCCTCAGGTGGGTCTTGTGTATTATTCTAGCCACCCCACCCATCACTGAACCTATCTCAGCCCTTGTTCACCTCATTGAATTTTATTGGTTAGTGTCGTCCAATAGAAATACAGCTTGAGGGACATATGAATTTAAAATTTTGTAGTATTCACATTAAAAAAGTAAAAGAAAACAGGTGAAATTAAGTTACATAATGTATTGTATTTAACTCATTTCCAGATATTATCATTCTAACTTGTAAACAAAAATTATTAATGAGATATTTTATTTTTTTTTATCTTACTGAGTCTTTGAAGTCCAGTACCTATTTTACACTTGCAGCACTTCTCAGCTTGGATTAACCACATGTCAGGTGCCCTGATGGTCCACGTGGCCGATGACTCCTGTATTATTGGACAGTGCAAGTATGCTGTTAACTTGTCTTGTCTCCTAGGTTAGACTGTGACCTGTTTGAGAGCAGGGGCTGCATTTTAATCTTGGTAGGCCTAGTTCCTGACCTGGTATTTGGCTCATAAATGGGGCTCAGTAGCTGTTTGTTAAATCACTGAATAAACAACGATCTTTTGAGGTGATAGTATTATCCCCTTTTTATAGGTGAGGGCATTGAGGCTCAGAGAGGTGAACAGTCTAGGATCCACAAAAAGTACATGACCGAGCCGGGATTTAAATCCAGGCCTACTGATCCAAAGCCTGGATCTCATACCCTGTCCCACTAGTTCTCTGAACCTGTTCCGAGAGGGTTTCACGGAGCTGAACTGGACCTTCAAGCCTGGCAGAGATGTCCCGAGAGACGGTTCTCCTTTCGGTGGTCACCCCTAGAATAAAATCACTTTGTCTTCTGCCAATATGAGCACTCTTCTGCTTGGTAATTTCCAAGCCCCAGTTTTAGAGACTAACCTGGACTCCAGTTTGTCCTCAGACTTTTGTTGAATTAGGTCAGTGTGTGTCACTCTCCAAACCTGATCACTTCGGAGTGCCCCAGAGATCTCCAGCCCTGTTAGATGTATGCCTGGATTCCTGCCCCAGGAACCTTGCCCAAGCTACCGTCCTTTGTTAAGCATTGCCTGGTGGTGTCTAAAGAACCTGGGCTTTGTACTCAGGATGACTGGGTATGAAGCCTGCTTCAGCCAGTTACTAGATGTATTGCTTGAGTAACTCACTTAACCCTTCTGTTTCTTTTAGGAGTGATAATATCTATTTTATTGGGTGTCAGGATGAAGCAAGATTGTATGTATTAAGTGCCTGGCACCTACTGGGGAGTGCATTAAATTTCAGCTATTTTTGCTATATTGTTACCATGTTGCACTTTTTGCTGCCCCCTAATTTAGCTTCCTAAGACCTGGGCCCAGCCGTTCATCTATATAGGATCCTCTGTTACATGACCGTTAAGTGCTTGCTGTCTGCCTATGGGCAGACTGAAAAAGAAATGTTTTCCTGTAAGTTTGTAATTTCCTAAGAGTTTATACACAGTTTATTTATGCTTTCTTAGGCAAAGCATGCCTTCAGGAATTTTGTAGGAGGAGATTGAGAAAGAGGATGACCTTGGATTAAGGCGTACTCCTTGGCTGTGACCTTGGATCAGGGGTACCCCTTGTCATTGGTGTAAGCTCAGTGAGGGCAGGAGCATATCTGGCTTGTTACTTAGTATATTTTTAGACCCAGGACCTTGTCTCGCACATAGTAGAGGCTCAATAAATATCTGTGGAATATATTAATTTTGTTCAATCTGTCTTTGAAAAGATAAACATAGACTCCACATTTAGTAGGGAAATGCTGCTTCATAATCACGGAAATAGTGCACACTCAGTCTCAACTGGTACAGTCTTTCTGGAACACAATTTGGCATTATCTATTAACATTAAAAATATGCCTGCAGGTTTTTTTTTTTAACAGTTTTATTGAAATAAAATTTATATGCCATTAGGTTCACCCATTTACAAATTCTATTTAATGATTTTTTAGTATATTTACAAAGTTGTGCAACCATCACCATAATCTAATTTTAGAACATTTTTATCATTCAAAAAAATATGCCCGTTAGTAGTCACGCCCTGTCTCAGTCAGTCTGGCCTTCTCTAATAAAAGTACCACAGACTGAGTGACTTATAGACAACAGTAATTGATTTCTCACCGGTTTAGAGGAGTAGAAGTCCAAGATCAGTGTGCCAGATTGTTCGGGTTCTGGTGAGACCCTTACCTGGGTTGCAGACTGCTGACCTCTCATTGTATTCTCATGTGGAAGAGAGTAGAGGAAGGAAGCAAGCTCTCTCTCAGCTCTTATGAGACCACTAATCTCATCATGAGTCTCTACCCTCATGACCTCATCTAATCCTAATTACTTCCCAAAAGCTCCACCTCCTAATACCATCACATGGAGAGGGCAGGATTTCAGAACGTGAATTTTGTGGGGACACAAACATTGAGTCCATGACACTTCTCATCCTCCTTCCTCCACTGCAGTTCTAGGCAACCACAGTCTGCTTTTCGTCTATAGAATTGCCCATTCTGGACATTTCGTATAGATGGGATCTTACAGAGTGTCTTTTGTGAGGTTCATCCATGTTGTAGCATGTGTCAGTACTTCATTCCTTTTTATGGCTGAATCATAGCTCATTATATACATGTTCCACATTTTGTTCATTTATTCATTGGTTGATGACATTTGGGTTATTTCTACTTTTTTGTCTATTATGAATAATGTTGCCATGAACATTTATTTGTATACGAATTTTTATATGGACATATGCTTTCACTTCTCTTTGGGTGTATACCTGGGAGTGGAATTGCTGGGTCAGATGCTAACACTTTGTTTAACATTTTGAGGAACTGTCCAACTCTTTTCCAAAGTAGCTACATCATTTTATATGCTTGCTCATCAGCAGTGTGTGAGGGTTCTATTTCTCTATAGCCTCACCAACATGTGCTTTTGTCTGTCTTTTTGATTACAGCCAGTCATCTTTGGAGATGTGACATGGTATCTCTTCTGGTATTAATTTGCATTTCCCTAATGACTAATGATGTTGAGCATTTTTTCTTGTGCTTGTTAGCTATTTGTATATTTTCAAATCCTTTGCCCATCAAAAAAATGTGACTGTGTTTTGACTCAGCAGTTCTCATCATCTGTCCTCGAAAAATCTTCATACCATGTGCACAATGAGACCCGTATGAGAATATTTGTGCAGCATTTGTAAAAGGAAGAACTTGGAAGGAAATTGAATTACCGTCAGGGTGTTGGGTAAATACAGATCCTTTCAAAAGTGTCTTTCAGACTATTACCCATTGGCAGCTCATGAAATTCAATTTAGTCAGTTGCATCCAGATTTTTAAAAAATGGAATAGAAGAGAAAAGAAAACATTTCAAGAATTAAGCATAACATCTTTCCTTCTGTGGATTATGGGCAATAAAATTTGAAAAGTAGTGCTGTAGAATACTTTGTAGGAGTTAAAAACATTGAGGTATATCTATTTGTGCTGTCATGAAAACACCTTTAGGACACATTAAGTGAAGAAAAGATACTGCAGAATAACGTAGACAGTTTGATTGCATTTATTTTTAAGCTGCAAAATAAAACTATGTCTCTATGTATGTAAATACATAGAAGAAGTTCTGGAAGGCTACAAGTCTTGCTGATAACAGTGGTTACCTCTTAAGATGGGAGTGAGGAATAGTCAAAGAGAGTTGTAGGCTTATCTATATTTTTGTGTTTATATATTTCTTATCTAAGGATAAATAACATAGAATGACCAATGAATTGTTGAAAGACAAACTGAACTTGTTGGTGTAATTGTTTTCTGAATGTGATAGCTTTCGTAGCACTTTACCAATGAGGCACTTAGGCCTTGTTGGGCCTGGGATGTGAATATACAGGTGCAGAAAGAGATCGCTCCATCTGAGTGGCTGTAGAGCAAGGTAGGAGGATGAGGTGGGGAAGCTCAGGTGAGTTTCGGTTCATTTACTCAGCAGAGTTTGTTACTTGACAAACAGCAGCTGCAATGGCTCTGCTCTGAGCCGAGCGAGTCCTGGAAGTCTTCTGCCTTGGTTCTTCTGGACCTCGCCATAGCCCCCTTTAGTGGGGGGGGGCGCGGTACTGGGGTGCCAGGGTGATGTGGAGGCTAAGAGCGTGGGCTCTGAAATCAGACCAGCTTGGGTTTTGCAGCTTATTAACTATTCTGGGTTTCTGCTTCCTCATTTTAAGAAATGGCAACATTTAAAAAAAACCTACCACCTACCACCTACCACAGAAGGGCTGTGGCGAGCTTTAAATGTGAGGCTGCCCGTCCTGTCCTGAGTGATGCCCGCTCAGCGTGGGTGCCCCACAGGGTAGGCTTGTTAATGATTATGCTGTTTTTTGCTGGATTTTGGTCTCAGCAAACATTTTGTGATTTTTGAGCAAATAAGTTCCTTTCCCTTTCTGGGCCTTAGTTTTCCCCATCTATACCATGATAAAACCATAGCTAAGCCCTCGTTCTTTGCTTGCATAGTTTTGATTTCTCGTGAGGCTCCATGAAGCCCCAGCTTTAGTTCTTAGGCTAAAATGAGTGATCACAACGGGAAGAGAGAGCTGCCTAGAGCTAGAGGGGTGGCGGGAACTGAGTGCAGTGTGCAGATGGCAGATTCATAGCATTTTAAAGGTGGGGAGGTAAAGTCCAAGTGGAAATTTGGCAGGAACCAGATAGGAATTTCTGCATGACATAATGGTTTCTTCTCAGATTTGGGATGTCAAATTCATTTTTCTTTTTTTTTTTAAATTTTTTTTTTAAATTTTTTTTTTTTTTTTTAGGTGAAGCAACTCACGTTTGACCTCACAGATTGCAATGACCTTGTCAGCTTGCAATCCCTTATTTTTTATTTTTTACGCCTGCAGCACCTGGTCTTCCTAGGTGGTCTCCCATCCAGGTACTAACCAGGCCCGACCCTGCTTAGCTTCCGAGATCAGATGGGATCGGGCCTGTTCAGGGTGGCATGGCTGTAGACTCAAATTCATTTTTCAGACTATTGTTTGCCTATTGGAAACTTGTCTAAGTCCAGATTCTTTGGCTTTACCTGCCAGGTGGTTTTCAACCATGATTGATCTTGGCTTAAGTAATTGATGGGCCATTTTAGCCAGTGAGAGTAATTCAATGACTGTGGTGGGGAGAACCTCAGATTAGAAATGGAGAGACTAGACTGGGGGAAGCTTGGCTTATCACTGGGTGTGTGCCCTCAGGCCTCTGGGTCACCATCTGCAAAAGGTGGTGGTTGAACTTGATTTCAATTTTTAAAATTCAGTTTATAAAATGGAGTTTGTCCTTCTATGATGCTTATTGGGGGAAATTGAGAATTATAGAAAATTCAAATGGAGAAAAATACCTCTCATTTTCCTACAAACGATGATTTTTAATATTTTCTTTGTCTCATTGTGTATTTATAGCCAACTTAACTTCCCGGAAGGATTTGAGATATATATATGTATTTTTTTCATAATTGAGGGCATAGTCTACTTAAGCTTTTTTTCCAACTATTTTTATAGCAGACATTTTATGTAATCATTCTCTTGATGTTGGAATTTTATGATATCCAATTTTTTCTTGGCCTTTGTCTTGGAGGTGCATTCCAACTTTAAAGTTTGGTGATCAGGCAAAATTGTCTCAGGAGCAGAGTGGACTTAGATTTAGACATAGGGAAAGAGCAAACTGCCAAGAGGTCGGGCTGAGCTTCTATCAACTTCTAGTTTACAGCTTGGGGCGACAGGAAAGCATCACTGGGTCTTAGGCATGAAGGGCTTGGATTCTGGACTTTGTTCTCCACTTAACTATCATGTGACACTGGCTAAGCCACTGAAATTATCTGGGTCTTAGCGCCTTCCTTTGAAACATGCATGGATGCTCAGGAAATTGGGTAACGCTTATGTTGGTAAATCCTGTAGAAATTATAAAGCACTATTTGTTGCAAGTTGACAGTGATATTTTGCTCCCATTTATGGGTACCCACAATATGCCAGGGACCTTGCCGGATGCTTTGTGTCTTGTTTAATTGTCAGTTACTCTGTGAAGTAGCTGCTCTTCTTTCACAGATGAAGGAAGCAAAGCTTGGAGAGGTTGTGGCAGAGCTTAGAACAGAATCCCAGGGTGATGTCTTTTGTGTTGAACCACATCTCCTATTATGGTTTAGTTTATGTCAATGTCACCAGATCTTCACTGAACCTATATTTATAATTCACCTAGTAAAACTTCTTGGATCAGTGAATTTTGCATTTTTGTTTGACATTCTTAAAGCATCTGAATTGGTACCTGATTCTTGGAAGCTTAATTTTTGGTTGTTATAGGCATTTTAGTAATCCTAATGGCAAAAACGATAGATGTTACTTACTGAGCGTTTACTATGTACGAAGCGTTTATTTACGTTAACTCATTTAATCTTTACAGCTAGAGGGTGGTATCCTCATGTAACAGATTAAGAAATTGAGACTCAGAAACTTAAGTGGCTTATATTTGGCACAGTGCCTCTGCACCTACCACATATATAGCACACAGAACACTTAACGCGTGAGTGCATGAGCGAATGAATGAACGACCAGCCTTACTGGAGGTCACTCAGCTGTTAAGTGTTAGAGCCAGAGTTCAGCCTTAAACTCCGCACTTCGTGCCTCCCAGGTAGCTCAGCTCTCTGTCCCTTCCTTGGCCAAGGCCTCATGGTTGTCATGTGTAGTCTTGGCAGTCTTAACAGTCAGTTGTTTAAACGCTAACTCATCTGTTATGCACATGCTCTCTCCTAGTGGCCTTGTCCCCAAGCTACCAGATGACCTGGATGGCATCAGCCCCATTGCTGGTTTGGAAAATGGTGGTAAGTACACACAGCCGGGTGTTCTCTTGAGTAAGAACAAGGGAAGTAGACA
>CM053509.1:152469110-152501597 GCA_028627145.1 Eidolon dupreanum | reverse complement strand
TTTTTTTTTTTTTTTTTTTTTTTTAGGCAAGGCAACCCTTGGTTGACCTAACAGATTGCAAAGACCTTGTCAGCTTACAATCCCTTATTTTTTAATTTTTTACTCCTACAGCACCTAATCTTCCTAGGTGGTCTCCTATCCAAATACTAACCAGGCCTGACCCTGCTTAGCTTCAGAGATCAGATGAGATCGGGCTTGTCCAGGGTGGCATGGCTGTAGACGAGGCTGGAATACTTTTGATTTAAAGGAGAAACTTATGATTCCTCTTACTCTAGTCTCAGATGTGGATATCTGAGCATTAAGATCTCTTAGCTGGGGTCTAGCAAGATATAGGTCTCCTTTTGGTTTTGCTTAGAGTTCAATCATTCATTAATAAATATTTTAAAACGTTTTAAAATATATACCCTGTGCCAGGCTGTGTCAGGGGCTGGGGAATTTGCAGTAAATAACCAGGTACGTCTCCCTGTCAAGAGGCTCACACTCTGTCTGGGAGATGGATAGGAAAATATTGCAGTGATAGAGGTGAATATAGGGTGCTGTGAATCCTGGCCTGGGGGATTCAGGGAAGCCTCCCTGGAGGAGGTGTTTCTTGAGTTGGGTCCTTAGGGACAGGGAGGGATTAGCCAAGGGGAGAGAACTGGGAGAGCATGCCAGGTACAAGGACTCACATGTGCAAATGTAGAGAGAGGCATAATGGGGTGTGGTGAGGCTAGGGAATTGTGAGTTCCCTTTGGCTGGAGGGAGACTGTGTGCGGGGGCCTGAGAGTGGTGAGGCCATAGAAGTAGGCAGGGGTCAGTTCCTGCAGGAGCTTGTATGTTATGCTGCTTTGTTGAGTTTGTCCTGAAGGCGAAGGGGAGCCAGTGGTGGATTTTAATCTGGAGAGGGAAATGACTGGAATTAGCTTTCAGATCGTCCAGGCTGGGGCCTGCAAGGAGCGAGTGAGGCTGGTGGCAGTTAGGAGGCTGCTGCGTGTGGCTTGGGGAAAGGGGCGATGTTGGAGCTGAGGGATGAGGTCGAGAGATGTTTAGAAGAAAGTCAGAATTTCAGAGCTGGACGAGCTCTGGGAGTCACTACTGAAAGCAAAGCGGTGATAAATAAATGTCCTTGTGCACATATCTTTTCACAGTTACACGATGACTTTCTTAGGGTGAATTCTGCTGCTCGTGTCTCTCACCCACCTGCCCTGAGGTGCTGGTGTTGGATCCAGGCCCTCATTCCTTTTCGTTGATTCTTGGTCTCACCTGAGGTCATCGGTCAGATTTATCTATGGCAGGTAGGAGGTTCACATCTTCATTTTTGCTCTGTAACCTCTATGTTGGGAGTTACTTATTACTGCCAGGGACTAGGTCCCCTAGCCCCCCACCCCCCATTTGTGTGGTCCTGAAGCTTTAGAAGCACCGCAGTGCATGGATACGACAGGGACTTGGGAATGAGCGGAACTGGGTTTCAGGTCTGGCTTTAGCACTTACTGGCCTGTGACCTTGGTTAGGTAACTTCTAGAACCTCATTTGTAAGGTGGGGCTAATGTCATCTTGTATTCAGAGTTGTTAGGAAGAGCGTGTGCGTGTTGGTGTGGAAAGCCCCTGGCCTGAAGCCGGGCCCGTGGTGGGCAGTCGGTGCCCACTCGCGCTCACTCTCATCTGGAGGTTCCGTTCCATCCATTTTTAGTCTCTGCTCATCCTTCCGTGATGCTCCTCTGACCTTGTAGTGAAACCCCTCACTTCTTGCCGTGGGCTGTGAGACCTGGCCACGTGCGGTCGGCAGGTGCCGCTGTCACCGTGCGCCATGCTCTGGCCGTATGGGCAGGGCCTTCACGCATGCTCCTGCCCCTGCCGGGACCACCCTCCTGTCCTCGGCAGGCAGGCCCCTCCACCTTCACGCCTCAGCTTTAACGTGACCCTGTGAAAGAGGGCAGCCCTAACTCCCTTCCCCAACTCACAGGGACCCCCAATATGTCTTTTATAGCAAGCACCGAGTCCCCTGTCTTTTTCATCATGGATCTTATGACTGTTGATGTATTTATTTGTGGACTTAGTGAACCTGTGTCTCCTCTACACTGTCCCTAGTGCTCAGCACTGAGCCTAACAAGATGGTAGTCACTTCATAAATATGTGTTAATTAAATGAATGTGTGACCTTCTGTAAGATACTAAACCTGTAACTTTTGGTTGCCTTATCTGTAACATGGGAAAAATATTTATTTCACAGGGTGCAGTGAGGATTGAATAACACATGCTTAGGACAGTAGCTGGTCTTCAGCAAATGGGGACGGCTGCTGTTATTGGTAACAAAGCGGCTGGAGATGGTGCAGCTGGAGGGAGATGGAGCTCGCTATCAGGGCGCGGGCCTGGGGAGCCCGCGTCGGGAGAGCACATGGTCACCAGGGCAGGGCCGCGTTTAGTGGAGGGCGTGGGAGCAAGAACCGGGAGGGGCGCAGGTCCGTGGCAGTGGCTGAGGACAGTCTGTAGCTGGCAGAGTGGGCATTGCATCCACTCTGATGCTGGCCCGACTGCGCCGGGGGCCTTTGGAACCAGGTGTGGTTTATGGCTGGTGGGGGTGTCTGGGCAGTGTCGAGTACGGGGGTTCGTTCCTTTGATAGGGTGACCTCCCGCTTACTGCACTGAGTTCTCATACCTCTGTACACCCTGGCCATGCCCTCCAAAAACCAGGCCAGATGGCGGGCTGGGCAGTGTCAATTTTCACAATGTTTTCGAAGGCCATTTGGAAAGAGATTTTGATAGTCACAAAAAAAATATTACTCTCGAGCCCAATAATCCATTTTGGAAAAATTTATCCTAAGGAAACAACCTAGTGGAAAGAAAAAGCTCTGTGCGTGAAGGTGTTTGTTGCCACATTGTGTATAACTGTGAAAAATTGGGAACAAGGGAATTATATTTTATGTTTGTTATTTCTTTGGCTCTTGAAATAAGCTTGTGATGAAGGTATTTCACAGATGAGGAAGTTGAGGCTGGAAAGATTAAATGACTTGCTCATGAGCTTGGTGTGACTGAGAAACTCGAAGCCTGGTCTTTCTGATTATAAAGCCTGTACACTTTCCATTAGATCACAGTGAATGCATGAATGAGAGAATTGGTGAAATAATTGACTGAATCAGTTCAGTAGAATTGAATGCAGTCATTTTATGTTATAATTATGTGTAATTTTGCAACAACATGAAAAATATTTAATAGGAGAAAGCAATGGAATATCCACATTCACTTAGGTTATAATTTCACAAAAAAATGTATATTCATGAGCAAAGGCTGAAAAGAATATAACGAGTTGATTTCATAAGGTAGTAGTATGCTAAGTATTGTTTGGGGCTCAGTTTTATTATTCTGTTATTGCTACAGTACCGATTGTTAGTAAATAGATGTTTGTTTAGGAATAGTTTTCTCGATGATTTGAAGGCACCAGGGAGAGTATTAGAGTCACAAACTATTTCCCGATGTCCTCCTCATTTTACTAACCTCACTGAGCTGCTGCTGGCAGAGTTATCGTACCCGCATGATTGTTTACCAGAGACGAACTCTGGACAGTGAGAGTGTGTGGTTTTTGCGATGTCCAGGTCAGTGGTCCAACAGTTTTTGGTCTTTCCAAGAGTATGAAAGTTGATGGTGGGCCAAAGATGTGTTTAACGAGGGCTCCGGTGAGAAATGGATTCCTTTTGAAAGCCACCCTGTTTCCTGCTTGCTAATGCCAGGCTCTGCCAGGTGCTTTAGCTCCTTTGGTTGTCACAACACCCCTGTGAGGTAATTGATTTTTATCCTCACGGTATAGATGAACCAACAGTGGCTCAGAGATGTTGATTAATTTTCCTGAGGTCACATGGCTCACAAGTGGCAGCATTGGGAGTTCAGTCCGTTCTGCTGACTCCAGGGCCTTGCTCTTAGCCCTTGCTACTTCGAATGCAAACATGGTCTGGTGGCTGAGGTTCAGCTTCGGAGGCCCAGGCTCCTGCCAGCCACTGAAACCGATCGCCAGAGTGAGGCACCTTGCTTGGGTTTCAATTGGGACAGGCCTGGTTGGAGTCTCCGTGATTCTTTTTCATGTTATTGAGTTTTGGTTTTCTTACCCTTTTGGTTTTCTAGACTAGGTAAGGTTTTTGACAGGCAGTGGGAGGAAGCCAGAATGGCTGACTAGCAGCTCCATGAAAGCGGGGCCCGCGCCAGCTCCAGAAAGCACCACCCCGTGATCACGTTGGGGTGCTTCCCATGGCAGATGGCCGCAGTTCCGCAGTACCGCTTGGGTTCCGAGGTCTGGAATGTGGCACATACGGCCCTTGTGTTACTTACTTTTGAGCATTAGGTTTCTGAGTCATATTTGATGGGTTTTCTTTTTCTATATTGGGGTATTTATTCCTGCTGTGTGGTAAGCCGTTTTCAGTTTTTCCAGCTCAAGTTTTTCAAATTTCTTGAACTTATTTCTCCTAGAGGAAAAAGTACAAATGAGAAGAATAGTAATAATATGTTTTAAGTTCTTATTCTGTGCTAGGCACAGTACTAAATGTTCTAATTAATTTCTTCTAATCCTTATAATAGCTCTATGAAATAGGCATTATGATAATCCCATTTTTATAGATAAAGGAACTGAGGCATATGGAAAAATGAACTCGACTAAAGTCATACAGCTAGTAAGGTGGTCTGGATTGTATTCATTCATTAGTTTATTCATTCATTTAACAAATGTTGATTGAGTGTCTGCTGTGTTCTAGGTACTGTGCTAAAACCTCAGGGGAAATAGCCATGAACAGATAAGGTTCCCGTCCTTAAGAAGTGGATTATGTTCATATAATAAGCATGCTAACGAGTAATAAATGTGTCAGTAAGTAAGGTGATTATGGATTGTGAAAAGTTCTAGCAAGGAAACAGGGTGATGTGTTAGAGTGTGATTTGGTGGAAGTGGTAGAAATGGGGACCACTTTAGACTGGACAGTTAGGAAGGGCCTCTCCGCGTCAGTGACATTTGAGCTGAGATGGGACGGGTGAGACTGAGCCACCCTAGCAAGTGCTGTGAGAAGGGCTGTGTGGGCAGACAGGGGCTTGGCTGTCCTGAGGACCAGAAGAGAGGCCAGCGAGGCTGGAACATTGTGAGCAAGGAAGAGGGTGGTACACGATGAGGCTGGAGAGACAGGCGGGAGCTGGATCATGTAGTGCTTTGCGGCTGGGGCAGGGAGTTCTATTCTAAGTGATGGAGAGAGAACGGAGCAGTGGAGTGATGTGAGCCAGATCTGTCTGATGCTGGTGGCTCCTTGCATCACACTGCCTTCAAGAAATTCTTACACGTGTTTGTCCACCCATCCAGCCATTGGGTGTTTAGTAAGTGTCTCTTATGTTTCAGACTAGAATGCACAAGATGATATGGTTCCTGATCTCAGAGATAGTTTGGGTAGATAACTGCTATGATGAAGAAGGTAGAGGCTGTGTGGAAACATTTATAAGGGTCCCCATTCCAGCCTGGTGGGGGCTGTCAGAAAAACCTTAATGAGGGAAAAGATATTAAACAGAGAACTAGACTGGCATTGTCATGGAAAAGATTGTGCTCGTTTTTCATTTTATTCATTTGGGCCATCTGGCTTCAGCAGTGACTTTCTGAAGCCTTATTTACCTTTCTCTTATTTTTTAAAAAAATATCTTTACCTATAAATAGACAAATATTCTTTCAAGTGCTGCTTAGAATTTTAGCAGTGTGTACAATGTGGGCATTCTAAGCAAGCTCTATAAATATTTTATTGGTAGCCGAGTAACAGAATAAGGTTTCTCTTTATAGGAAGCAGCTGGCAGGGTAGACTTTTTTGTTTGAATGAATGTTTTATGTGCTGTTTCCTTAAAACATTCAAAAGGAGGCTTTAATGAACCTAACAATTGTTTCTTGTGCTCTTGTTAGCCATAAAATTGTTAACAAGATGGCCAAGGGCAGACAGTTTGAAAATATACTTAATGGAGAGTATGCTTATCATTTTCTTTTATCTAGTCATAAAAGTATGTTTATTAAAAAGTATTGTATGCTATTACCAATTAGTTTAAAAATGCTGGAAAAAAACCGGTGAGTTTATATATGTGGAGATGTATTAGCATTCAAGTATAGCTATTAATACTTTACTACATTTCATTTTATTTATTTTTAAATCAACTATTGATATATAATTTACATAAAATAAAATTTACCAGTTTTAAGTGTTGGATGAGTTTTGGCAAATGTATATTCTCTTGTAACCTCTGTCATAATCAGAATAGATAGATATGTGTGTATATTGTTCTAGGGTCACATGACCATCATGATGCTCAGAATACATACAGAACAGTTCGATAGTGCCAAAACGTTCCCACGTGTTGTCTCTGTGTCAGACCCTCTCCACCTCAAACCTCTGGCAACTGTGCTCTGTTCTCCATCCCTATAATTCTGCTTTTTCCAGATGGCACATAATGGAGTCACGCAGCACGGAATCTTTTGAGGCTGCTTTTCCTCATTGTACTGTCTTTGAAACTCATCCGTGTCGTATGCATGGTAGTAGCTGAGTGTTATTGCATCATATGGATGTAACAGTTTGTTTATTAGCCCTTTGAAGGACATTTGGCTTCTTTCTAGATTTTGGTGATTATTAATGAAGCTGCAGTAAACATCCATGTACAGGTTTTTGTGTGAACATAGGTTTTCATTTCTCTAGGGTAAAAATCTAGGGAGTGGACTTGCTGAGTCATATGGTAAGTGTAGTTTTTTGGCAGTAAAAAACTGCCAAACTTATCCAGAGTGATTGTGCCATTTTGCGTTCTCATCAACAGCCTATGAGAATTCCATTTGCTCCACATCTTCATCACCATTTGATACTGTAGTTTTTTTTTTAGCTGTTCTAATAGGTGCATAGTGGTGTTTCATTGTAGTTTTAATTTGCTTTTTCCTAATGGCTAAAGATGTTGAACTCTTTTCTTGTGCTTATTTGTTATCTATATTATCTTCTGTGAAATTTCTTTTCAAATCTTCTGCTTTTTTTTTAAATTGGATTGTTTTCTTGTAAGTTATATTGTAACTTACAAAATATAACTGTAGTTATATTTTGAGAATTACTTATATTTTCTAGCTCTGTAGTTCCTGTGTTGGATATGCGATTTGCAAATATTTCTCCTAGTGTGTAGCTTGTCTTTTCATTCTCTTAACACTGTGTTTTTGAGAGCAAAAATTTTAAATTTTGATGAAGTCCAATTTATTGACGCAAAAATTTTTTTGCATCATGCTTTCAGTATTATATCTGAGAACTCTGCTGAGCCCTAGGTCCCAAAGATTTCCCCCTGTGTATTTATCTAAAAGTTATACAATTTTACCTTGCTTCTCTTGTTGTAGATTAATTGATCATATAAGTGTGGGTTTATTTCTGGACTCTCTGTTCTGTTTCTCTGTGTCTGGTTTTGTGCCAGTACCACACTGTTTTGATTACTATAGGTTTGTAGTATATTTTGAAAACAGGGAGCATAATGCCTCCAACTTTGTTCTTTCTCAAAGTTGCTTTGGCTATTCAGGGTCTTTTGTGGATTATTTGTTTTAGTCCTGTGAAAAATGTCATTGGTATTTTGATAGGGACTGCCTTGGATCTGTGGAGGGCTTTGGGTAGTATAGGCATTTTAATGATATTAATTCTACCAGTCCGTGAGCATTGTATATCTTTCCATTTATTTGTGTTTTGTTCATTTTCTTTCATCAGTGTCTTATACTTTTCAGAGTATAGGTCTTTTGCCTCCTTGGTTAAATTTATTCCTATGTATTTTATTATTTTTGATGCAATTGAAAATGGGGTTGTTTTCTTAATTTCTCTTTATGATAGTTCATTATTTGTGTATAGAAATGTAACAGATTTCTAAATATTGATTTTGTGTCCTACAACTTAACTGAATTCATTTATTAATTCTAGTAGTTTTTTGGTGGACTCTTTCCTCTCCACTTAGAGAGTTATAGACATCATGACAGCTCTCTTAACTACTTCGGCATGTATATCGTAACTTGGGGCTTTCCTGCAAAATCATGGTGCTATTATATAATATAGAGTTGTTATTCAAGTTCCCCCAGTTATCCCATAGACCTTTTTTAAAAAACTCAAGATTCACTGTATGATTTCGTTGCACTTAGCAGCCATGCCTCTAGTGCTTTCGTTTATTTAGAAGAGTTCCTCAATCATTTTTGATTAAAGATTGTCATTAAGATTTTTAACCAGGCATGTTGTTTTGCAGAATGTTCTTCAATTTGGATGTGTCTGATTGACAACTTCTGATTAGATGCAGGTTAAAGTTTGTAGGCATAAGCATTTTAAGTAATTGTTTACTTGCAGTGATTTGTTTCAGGAGGCACGAGACATCACTTCGTCCCACCAGGGTCAGCCGTCCATAACTGCAGGTTTTGCATGTGTGGCTTCAAGTAACCATGGATTGAAACTAGTTGAAAAAAAGAGAGGTCGTATGCAAATTACACTATTTTATATAAGGGACTTGAGCATTTATGGATTTGGCGACCTGCCGAGGTTCCTGGAACTAATCCCCCGTGGATACCAAGGGATGACTGTATATACTCTTGATTAAAGTGGTGTCTGCTAGGTTTCTAAATTGTAAAGGTACCTTTTCCTGTTGTAAGTAACAATGCATCTATGGGGTGATATCTTGAGACTGTGTGAATATCATGTTCTCCAGTGATCTTTCATCTAGTGCTTTTAGCATTGGTCATTCTTACCTGAATCAATTACTACTATAGTGGTTGTGTAATGGTGATTTTCTATTCCTTTTATTCTTCTACACTTAATAACTGGATTCATTTTGTAATGAAGAGAATCTTCTTTCCTTCCTTCCTTCCTTCCTTCCTTCCTTCCTTCCTTCCTTCCTTCCTTCCTTCCCTTACTTAATTACTTATTATCAGTGCAGAATCATAACTTGTTTCTTCATTCAGTCATTGTTCATTCCAGTGCTCAGATTGTCATAAGTTTGGTTGGAGGGAACCACTTAATTCTAGGTTGGTACAATTGCAGCAAGGGTAAGCTTTTCTAGTATTTAATATTTCAATCCATTTGTAGCTTTGGAAGCTATGAGTATTAATGCAGGTAACAGCCCTTAGAGCTTACTTATGATAACCCATCTTTGCTTATTTTCCAGCAAATCACTGAACTGAAGAAAGAAAACTTTAACCTAAAACTTCGCATCTATTTCCTTGAGGAAAGAATGCAACAGGAATTTGATGGCCCCACCGAACACATCTATAAAACTGTGAGTGTCCCACTTCTTGCTGCGATCCCTGGTGTCTTTTCTTGATAGTCATTCCAAGCAGAAATTTGATTAATATTTGTTCTCAGAGTTAGCATGAGTAGATAGAACTTCTTTCATTTAATTTGAATTTATTATGGGGAGCATAAAGATAATAGGATGACCTTAATATTAAGCAAAGAGATACAAGATTAATTTTAAGAGAGGTTTTCTCTTCTTAAAATCAGAACTCTGATTTATTATATCTCAGTTGCCTCTTTCTAATTATTGATAATTTAGACAAAGACAGTGAAGTGGTGGATTGTTTTTAGCATTGAATCTTATTGTTACCAGCTAACTTGTGCAGCTATAGTCAGGCCACTTTAGCTCTCTGGGCTCGCTTCCAGAGTTAAATGATAATCCCTTTGTTATAGGGTTATTTGTGAGGATTAAAATGAGATGACAGATGGAAAGCCCCAGCACACAGTCAGTGCTGGACAGTTATCATCATGGTCTTATTGAGGCTTCTGTTGGCGGCCCAAAGTTGGAGTTGTCAGTTTTCCTGTGATATGACTCTTCTGTATGCCTTGTGTGCTCGCTTGTAACTGACAGAAGAAAATGTCTGTTCCTGTCTGAAGTCTTGACCTGGAGGTCTCTGCCTAAAAACAAACCTTGGTTTTGAAAGTTGAAAAAAGAAGTTGGCTTTCTTGAAAAAGACATAAATACAAACAATATTTCAATGCCCATTTCTTGGCTTTCTCTAGGGGATTAGCCCTTGGCTTGGGAATTATTTCATTTTTTCTCTTCTGATGTTTGCACCAGTGGAAACTTTTGAAGGAGGAAAAAGAACTCTGCTTGAGTTTCAGCGCATGAACTTAAATGGACTTGTCTTGGAGAGGGATCGTACTGTACTTCTGAGCCTTTTCAAGAATTGAAAAGTTCCTTTGTCCTTCAAGACACAATTTTTTTTTTTTTTTTGCATCGTAGGGGTAGAAAGACGATGAGGATGTCCTGTGTTTTTGGGAGGAAGTGGCAATGCAGTCAGATTTTTAAAGGAAAACCAATAGCCTAAAACATTTTATACTTAAGTATGATTATCATCTATCTCAGAACTTCTAGGGTGTTAGGAAGCCAGCACGTGTTAATTGCCTGCTCTGTGTCAGGCACTTTCCTGGGCATTTGTACTTTATCAGCTTATTCTCATTCTCAAGACAGCCCTTTTTTGCAGTGGAGATTATCCTCAATTTATAGGCCAGGAAATGGAAGCTCAGGGAGGATTCGTAACTTGCTGGATGTCGTAGCTACTCTGTGAGGTGGACTTTGAACCCAAGGCTGCCTGCCTCATGATACTGTGCTATTCTTTTTCGTTGTCCGTATACATGACCTAATTTTATTGTATTTTCATTTCAGTTTAATTTTGGGGGTAGGTGTACATGGTTCAAAATTCGAAAACCATAAAAGATATACACTGAGAAGAATTTCTTCGATCCTTGTTTTCCAGTCCCCTGGGTCTAACCAATATTATTAGGCAGAGAAATTTTATGTGTATACGAGCAAGCACATGTGAGTATACGTACATGTGTATAAACCCCCTTTTTACCTAAATGCAAGCACGTTCTGTTCTGTACCTTGCATTTTTTCTTAACAGTATCTTGGATATCTTAACAGTGGTTTAAGAGCTTTTTTATTCTTTTTATAATGCTATTCCATTTTTAGCTAATAAGGTATCTTTGATTTTTGGTTTGGAAATTATGGTCACCACGTAACTTGAGGGATTGGACTTGCAAAAAATAGTCTAGTGGACACGGTAGCTGTCCATTCTTTTAAATTTGCTAGGCTGGAGTGCCAATCGTTTCATTAGAAAGCAGAGAATCTATAATATCAGCTCTGCCCTTCTGAGAGCTGGAAAGGAATTCTCTATATGAAGGGTGTTTTTATAATTTTCACAAACTGCAGTTGAAGACATTGCACACTGTAACTCAGTGTCCTTTATGTAAAGATCAGTTTCTTCTATAAAAAGTCCTGCTGCATAGATGACTTCCTTCATTCCCTTTGCTTTACGTTGAGGAAAGTAACACATTCTGAGCCCTGTCTCTAGGCTCTTCTCACTTGTTAGCTCGTTTAGTCCTGAAATCCCCCATGTCAGATGGGCTTTTTGTTTTTCATTTGCCACTTGGGGGATATGAAAAGAAAAACCTTGCATACTCACCTCCTGGACTTGTGCTTCTGAGAGCAGTTACAGGCTCACACGTCCAGTTTTCTGTCAGGTGTTGGCATGAAGGCAGAGCCTGTGTTGGCCTCGTGAACCAGTGTACCCCGTGCTCGGCCTGACAGAGGCGACTGCACAGTGAAGGGATGAATAAATGAACATCCACTGACTTATGGTTTCCTCTTGGTAAAGACTGGAGGCAGAATTTGAACCCATGTCCTTCTGGTCCCAAACCTATGACCTTTCCATTCTGGCTAAAAGGAGGGAGGCCTATCCTCCAAGATTGTCAGTTTTACTGGAAATGTCATTTTTATTTAAAATGATATGCATGTATTATGGAGTAGAATGTAAAATTGGCATGAATTATTAAAGTAAAACAGGAGCAAGATTTCAAAGAAATCTTGGATTTATAGCAGTTCTCTGCAAACTGTGTACCCAGACCCCTGTTTCTACTATAAAAATTCATCTAATATTCTGTTGGATTCATCTGTGGGCAGGTTTGAGAAGCCCACCACTACCTCACTTTCTCTCATTGCCATCGTGTGCCAGAGACTCTGTCTTTGGGTTCTCATGTTCTCATGCAAAGCCACCTGTGACTCCCTTCGTTCTAGCCAGTTAAAAGAAGATGATTGGAGAACATGGTGGTGTCCCTTATAGGCAGCTTGCCCTGTGCGATGGCTCTTTTTTGTGTGGGTACCCTGAAATCTTATATTGAAATGAGACAGGCAGAGACAAGGCTTCCCTCTTATCCATCCACATGTTTTATTTTTTTAAGCTGTGACATGTTCCCACTGCTACAACCAGCACACGCATGATGGTAAACAACCAGAAGTAATTGCTTTGGAACGGTAAAAGCAAACTACAGAATTGCTTATAAATTTGCTTGGTGGAGGGCAAACAATTTTTAAATCAGCCTCTCTTGTATGACATTTATGCCTCGATGTTTGAATGCTCTCTGGCTGTTAGAAGCTTGGAAAATTTACATAATTGTTCCAAGTCTTGAGAAATCTGGGGCTTTCTTTTGAGACCACCAATGTTTAATAATTCCCTTTTCCCTGTGCCCTGAGGCTAGTGAGGTTTTGAATCTAACGTCGGTCTGTTACAAGCATCGCGTAGTTAGTCCACGCTGAAAGCGTTTTCCCCACGGTAGACATGCATATGCCCTGTATTTTACACTGTTTCTTTTCTTTCCTAATCTTGTCTGGAAGAACATCGAGCTCAAGGTGGAAGTAGAAAGTCTGAAGTGGGAGCTCCAGGAGAGGGAGCGGCTGCTCATCAAAGCCTCGTGAGTACCTGTCATCTTGTCACAAACTTGCAGGTCGCCCAGGGGCTCTGATGGTGGTGGCTAAGTGGGTCAGTAAAATAGAACCTTGTGCTTTTGAAGCCAGTTGTCCTCCAGCTGGGCTCCAAGGACCCCAAAGAGGTTTCATTTTTATTTAACTATTTTTCAACAAACTTTTACAATGTAACATACTTACAGGAAAATGAACAGGGTCTTATTTATACAGCAGGATGAATTTTTACTAAGCAAACACACCCATGGGGCCACCATCCATACCAGAAACCAGAACATCACCAGATCCCAAGAAGTCCCCTTTGTGCTCCCAGATCTTTCCCTTCCCCCACAAAGATGACCACCGTGCTGGCCAGGAGCATCACCATTGCTTAACTGCCTGTTTTTGAACTTTATAACAGTGGATATTGTTTCTGTATGTCTGGCCCCTTTCCTCAGCAATATATTTGTGAGTACCATCTAGATTGTAAGTGTATCATTAGCTTCATTCATTGCTGTAAAAGCACTAGGGGCTTAAAGGGGCCCCGAAGGACTCCTGTGGTGGGCGAGGTGGGGGCTTCAACCAGAGTTGCTCGTTTTTTTTTTCTTTTTTGCTTAAAGAACATCTGAAAACTATTATTTTAATTAATCAATCAGTTAATTTAAATATTTATTGAACAATAAGCACAGTTCAGAGAATATAGCCTGTGACTCACTTGGTTATTTATTTATTCATTCATAAACATTTATTGTGTAATTACTGGTATCACACTTTGAGGATTTGAAAAGAGACATTCCCTCACTTAAGGAGCCCATCAGAAACTGGTGAGTTCTCTAATGGAGGTGCAACGATAGAGGGTGTTTGTGGGTACAGTGGGGACATCACAGTGTGCCGAGTTTCGCTTGGTCAGACGGGACTGAGACTTCCCAGGCCCCACCCCCAAGCGTCTGGCCGAAAGCTCTGGGGAACTGGTGCATTGGTCATGGCAGTGGACGTCCTGTGATGTGGGACGGGGAGCAGAGTCTGGCTGCAGCTCGCTGCTCTGGGCTGGGCCATGTCATTCCTTCTGTTGCCACAGGGCCCGCAGCTGGAAGTTAGATTGCTGTTGGCTTTGGGTAGACTGGAGGTTTCCAGGCCCAGGCTTGACCTTGCACACATGGTATTTTCTGAATGAGCGAATAAAGCAAATTAACAAGTTTTTGGTTTTTTGGACGCACATCATTCATCATTCTCTAGGCAGTTTGTCAAGCTTACTTTACCAGGCCTGGAAGTCAGTACTAGAATTCTGTCTGTTTCACACTCAGCGCCCGGCCGGCTGCAGGTCTTGGCTAGGACTTGTGTTAAGTCAGATGTACCACTGACTCACGAACTCATGAGGGCCCTGTGCGCTCCTCAGTACCAGCACACAGGGCTGGGTGTTTTGGGAGCTCATGCACATGTTTGTATGCAGAAATTCCCCAAACTGCCCAAACTAGTGTTCAGGGCCCTTTTAGGTCTGACCTGGTTTGCTGCACTGGGCTGAGTTCCTGGGGATGCAGTGGCGAATCAGACAGACACGTGGGGCTTCGTTCTGATGGGGCTGCTGGTGAGAAGATACTTGCACAAACAAAAATAACAATAAACATTTCAATATAAAGTGGGAGAAGAGCTATGAGAAAAATAAAGGGAGCCGTGAGAGTTTATGGCAGTAGGAGTAGATTTATAAATAGAGATGTATTTCAGGGAAAGCAGCTCCAAGGAGGTAGCATTTGAGGTAAGATCTGAGGGGTAAGAAGAAATCAACTACGTGGCAGGGTGGTGAAAGTGTTCATGTTCCACAGAACATGAAGGTCTGTGGAAATGTGAGAAGTCTAGGGGGCTCGGCCTCATCTTACAGGGTCTTGAGGCTTCACTAGGAAATTTGGTCTTTATCCTGAGATTGAAGAGAAAGCATTAATGGGTTTTGAGACACGATCAGAGTTTTGTTTTTTAAAAGGCCGCTCTGGATGCTGAGTGGGAAATGTTTTGTAGAGGGAGCATGAATAGAAGCAGGGGGACTGGTTAGGCTAGTTCAGTAGTTTAGGTGAGAGGTTAGGGATGGAGGTGAATAGGTGGATTGGAAGGACATTTAGGAAGCAGAGTTAACAGGATGTGGTAATGGATGGGAAGGCAGATGTCAGGGTTTGGGGGTTCAGATCATGAGTTGTTTAAGAATGTTCACGATGATTTAGCTGCTCCAGATTTCTCTCTTCCAGCTTTTTATCCCAAACACAGTTCACAGATCCTAAAGATGTTCTTGTTCCCACCACTTTGACTTGGCCCTGGCAGAACCCTTCCCCTTCCCAGCTCCCCCTGCCCAAACGCCTTGCCTCTTGTCCACTCTACAGAAAGACTCAATGCTGGATCCCACAGGACTGCCTTGGCCTACGTCAGTCTCTGCACAGACTTCTGTGGCATATAATGACAGTCCCAAATGTGTGTGGCACTTTTGACTTTATAAAACACTTTGACATCTGTTTGCATCCTAGCATTTTCCTGAGAGTCAAATCTCGAGGAAAACATCATTTTAGTAGGGAGGGAATTTTGTCCTGGAGAAGGACAGGGCTGCGACTAAAACCAGCCAGCCAGAAAGAGCAGAGCCGGGGTTAGGACTCAGGCCCGTGACTTCTGCTTCAGCGCTGGGTTTCATAATCTTTTTTTATTTTTATGTGTGTTTCTCATTTCTCCAATGTGACTATGCATCTTCTAAGGCCTAGAGCCTCTTCTCCCCCTTTGTTGGAGTACAGAGCTCATGGAAGAGGCAGGGGCTCTGGGTCGGCTCTACCAATAGGAAGGTTGTGGCCTCTAAGCCTTGGTTCCTCAGCTGTTCCTACTTCATAGAGTTTGCGTGAATTCCCTGCGGTAGACATGATGTGCACACTGTTCCCACGCATCTGCTACGTGTGCCTCCCCTTTACCTCTCAATGCCCAGGACCTAGCGGCATGTGTGTGGTTCATACTTGGTGATGGAAAATTATCTTTATATACATTTTCTTTTTGAGTTTTATGGTTGTTTTTTTGGGGGGAGGGTCAATGGGAAATATGGGAAAAGCTATAATTAGAATGGAAAGAATCAAGAGGAAATGTTAATGGTTGAAAAGAGTAGCGAGGGTGGTGTTTATAGAAGGTTCTTTTTTGTATCGGGTTGGAAAGCTGGATTGGACCAGCTTTGCTCAACCTTTCCTCTCATAAGGTCTTGCTCTCTGTCCCATCTGTTGGCCTAAATGTCATAAGGAAAGAAGGGTGGGGGAGGGAACTAACATTTATCGAGATTTCTTCTTTGCCCCGAACCCTGTGCCTGGCACCTGACGTGCTTTATTGCACTTGATTTTACAGCAGTTAAGTGAGGCAACCAGTGTTCCCGTTTGAGTGAAGAGAAAACTGAGGCCCGGGGGTAGGGAACTTGCCCGCGTCGGTCACAGCACTGGGGCCAGTCTGCCTCGCTCTGAAGTAAACATGTATGTTCACTGGCTTCCGTTGTTCTATTTATCAGTTACCATAAGGGGACATTAAAAACAAAAGCAGACATGTTGTCGAGAGTAAATTTTATCCCTGTAGCTTTAAAACAAAAACAAAAATAATAATTCCATTAGTAGAGGAAAATTGCACCATACTGCCGAGTATAAATTTTATTGCTACAGTAACTGTAAAATGCAAAGATGATAAATGAAAAGTTGGAACATTTATTATTGGAAGTATATTTTATTGGTATAACTAAAATGCAAACAAACTGCATAATACCCTTCTTGTTAAAAATTGTAGTCAGCCTCTTGACAGTGAATGTGGTGCTGACTGTAAAAACAAAGGTTCGATCTGGGCTGATAGGAGGGAGATGGTGTATTTGCACTCGCTGGGCGGTGTGGGGGGCGAGGATGGAGGGTGGGGAGGGAGGGGTTGGGATGGAAGATGGGAATGGAGGGGTGATGATGGAGGGGGTGGGGATGGAGGTGAAGGAGGGGCGGGGATGGAAGATGGAGATGGAAGATGGAGATGGAGGGGTGATGGTGGAGCGGTGGGGATGGAGGGTGAGGAAGGAAGATGGGGATGGAGGGGGCGGATGGGGTAATAAGTGAGCCATTTTCTAGAGGATGCTTCTATAAAGTCCAAGGGCTCTAAACCAAGGGCGGTTAGAGGAAATTCAGGACTGGAAAAATCCTTTATGTAAGGCTCAGGAAGGAAAAGCTTCTAGTCCAGAATCCTTATAGCTATATTTAATGCCTCTTGAGGAGTGACAGAAAAATGATTGTGAGTCACTGTGAATTCCAGACTGTACTGATCAAGAAATGAGATGAAGGAGTGGGGGCTCGGGACATTTCATGGCATTAATCAGGAAGTGGCAATGGTGGCCTTAGTTCCGGCCAGCAGATCATCTATTCTCAGCTCAGACGCCAGCAGAGGGTAGAATTAGTGCCTCTCAGAGAATCTCAGCAGGAGCCAGCGCTGCGGTGGCCTCGGGGACAACAGGGAGTCGTGCAGCACTTCGATCAGAGAGGAAGGGGCACCAGGCGGTGGCCACCGCATGGTTAGCGCATTCGTTTTAAGAGGTCATCATCTCATTATTCAAATAAGGAAACTGAGATGTAAGAGGTAATTTACCCCAAGTCACACTAAGGACATAATAGACTAAAAATTTGGAAGCAGATCTGTTTAGCTTTAGATCTATCCTCTCTTTCCAGTTGTTCACATTGAATTCCTTTAAGATGATATCATGACACTGGGGCCTTCTGAAGGCTTATTGGTGAAAGAAAGGAAACAAGATATGAATAAAGTCTTTATTTGCAGGCGGCTCCATGTCTTTGTTGAGACTTGGACAGCAAGTATGCCCCTCTTGACTTCACATTGTTCTCCATCAAAAATTCACATGGACTGTACATGTGCATGTCTGATCACATGGCTTTTGGTTGGAAAAAACCTTACATACCCCCAAAGTAGGGCATGAGAGGCTGCTGAATGGATTTGTTCCGTTGCAGTTTTTCTGAGAAACCGGCTTTAGGTGGAGCCATTTCCTTTATATTATTCTGCCTTCTGGAAACCCGCAGTCATTTTAGAAATCTGATGAGAATTTCTCTGAGTGCATGTCTCACAGATTCATACCTGACTCTGTTTTTCTTCTGGGAAGAACCAAAATGAGAGACGTCAGTAGTTGTGGTCCTGTGACCGATTTTCGTGTGCCGTCGCTACCACTGCTTGCCAGGCAGCGAGGATATTCCATGGTGCCCAGCAACGTGAACTCTGCATTGTATGTTACAGTAGTGCGGGGTGTGGGCATGCTCTCTGCTCATGCCCCAAGTGGTAGCTAGTCCTGTATTTAAAACACTTTCCTGGATGTGGCTCCACAGTGTAGCAGTTAGCATGTCTGCTTTACACATAGAAGGTCCTGGGTTCATGCCTCAGTGGAGCCACGGTCCACGGTCTATGGCCATGCCACCCTGAACAAGCCCGATGTCTGATCTCGGAAGCTAAGCAGCATTGGGCCTGGTTAGTACTTGGATGGGAGACCACCTAGGAAGACCAGGTACTGTAGGCATAAATAATAAAAACAAAACAAAAAATGCTTTCCCCTCCAGGTGGCAGAAGACGAGGCATACAAGCCTTTCATCCCTCTGATTTATTTTCGCTGCATACTGTTCCTTTGTGCATTGGTCTGTCAGACCAGCTCTCTACCTTTTCTACCACTGGGGGAGGGGTGTACTTTTTGTAAAGCTTCCTGGTGGGAAATTTGATAATAGCTGTCAAAAAAAATCTTGAAAGGTTATTTACATTTTGACTTAGTAATTCCTTTTCTAAGAATTGATCCTAAGGAAACTCCTGGATAATATACATACATTATAACATTGCTTATGTTAATAAATAATAACACTAACATTTATTGAATACATTGTACTGTTCTCAGTTTTATAAATATTACTAGACAAATATGTAAAATCAGAAACAATCCAAATGTTTTAAAAATAGGATTGATTTAATATAGTAGAGTATATTTCATATAGCGGATTAAAATGTAGCCTTTAAAATTGTGATACAGATTTATATTGATACAAAAAGATGTTTATAGTGTGTTAAACAATAAAATCAGATCACAGATGTGTACTGTATGGTTCTATTTTTGTAGAAAATGCCTGAAAGGCTATATACTAAAATGTTAACTTAGCTATCCTGAGTGATAAGATGATAGATGATTCTTTTTTCTTTTCTTTGTTTGTTTTTTTAATAATATATACATATGTTTATTGACACATACTTGGCATATAATATTGTGTAAATTTAAGGTGTACAGTGCATTGATGTGATACATTTCTATATTGTATGATCAGTATTTTTGAATTACAGATATTAAACTAAAACAGAAGCTCAGCACAGGTCTGCGGGAAAAGTGACTAACAAATGTTCCTTGTCTCTCGGGGTGATTGAACTCACCAGCTGGCTGTCACCCTTACGCATTTTCCACTTTTGCCTCTTCTTGCAGCAAAGCGGTGGAGAGCCTTGCTGAAGGGGGTGGCTCTGAAGTTCAGCGGGTGAAAGAGGACGCTCAGAAGAAGGTGCAGCAGGTCGAAGATCTCCTGACCCAAAGAATATTCCTTTTACAAGAGGCAAGTCCGGAAGCCCCGAGGAGAGTGTGTTGCTCACAGTGGGTTATAACAGAGCGGGCAGAATTTTAATCCCCTTTTCCTAAACTGTCAGAGTGTCAACACGAACAAGCGTCACCCTTATTGAGCATCTCTGGGATTCCAGCCCCATGTATAGAATTCATACCCTTACAGCCTGCAGACTGACCAGTGTTGTCTCTGTTCCTGTTGATGAGGACGCTGAGGCACAGACAGAAATACTGCCTAGTGTCGGTTTAATCCTGGATTGAAATTTAGGACTGCTGATTTCAAAGCCTGTGTTCTTGCTGTAATACCACTCTTATTGTCTAGTTTAGTCCCTTTATTTTACAGAAGAGGAAACTGAGGCCCAGAGAGGGGCAGTGACTCCCCCAGCAGTGTCTAGGCTTGGAAGCAGATTTCCTGGTTTGTAGGCCATCGTGTTTCCGTGCAGGCCCTGTCAGCCTCCCGCCACCATCCCGCCAGTGCTCATCGAATGCCTCTTCCCGGGGAGGCACTGTGTGTAGCTTCTCCTTCCGCCGGTTCTCAGTTGCTTCCTGTGACTGATGGGAGTTGGGATGTTTCTTGGTTAGAAATCTGTCTCCTAGGTGTTAAAAAGTTTTCCTCCATTTAAAGCTAGTATTATGTAATACTAATTACTTAATTTTTCATCTTCGAAATCTGTTGTTTCATCTCACTTTCTCTGCCTGAAACCGTGATGCTTCTTAGCAGATATGAGGAGAAATAGCACCGAAAAGCAATTCTGGATACAAAAAAGCGGATTCACTTGTGCTGTGTTTTGCATCTTCTAGTCAGGATGCATGCATCGGCCCTTATAACGGCCTCTTGGGGGTGGGTAGATATTAGGACCACAACACCGAAGAGGAAGCATGCTCAGAGAGGGCGAGAAACTCAGTCGTGGTCACAAGTGGTGGAGCTGGAACCCAAAGAAGGGTCTTCTGAGCCCGAGTTCTGAATTTTAGTGAAGATGATTGTGAGACTTTTAAAGAGACTTTTTGTTTGTTCATCTTACTCTTCCCAATGAGTGCTTCCCAGTGTTTTGGCGTGCCAGCATAACTGACAGTATTGGGTTGAATCCCTGCTCACTCTCTCACTAGCTCAGTCACCACGGGAAAAGCATTTGTTTTCCCTTAGCTTCTTGCCTCTTCATCTGTAAAATGAAGCTAGTGAGACCTGCTTTGCAGTCGGAATCGTAATAACAGCAGTGGAACTAACAGTTCATCGAGGGCTTACCATGTGTGAAATCCCCTTCTCAGCTTTTTACATGCATTGATCTAGTTAATCCCTCCCACGAACGTAGGAGGTAAATAATTTTATCGTCCTTTAAAAACAAAGTGAAAACTGTGGTGACACCGGCACAGAGTAAGTCACTTGCTCAAGGTGACACAGGCAGTAAAAGCCTGGTGGTCTAGCTGCAGAGCTTGCATTCTCAGTAGGTAACTCTTCAGGGTTGAGTGAGGATCAAGGATAATATAAATAGAACTCGCTGCAAAGCCCGGCATTGAGTAGGAACTCAGTAAATGATAGGTTTTGTTGCTTGTTGTCTCAGAATTTTGGGAAGTGATTTTTCACAACCATCACTGAGAGTGACAGGCAAGCCTCTTGGGGACAGTGGTGGGGGTGGCACTGGAGGGAAAGGGCAAGGAGGAAGCCCGCGTTTTTCCAGCTTCCTGTGGTATAGCAGGCGTTTGACAGTCTCACAACAACTCTGACAGAGTGATGGTTATCCCTGTTTTATAGATTGGGAAGCTGGGACTCAGAGAGGTTAAGTGACTTCCCAAGGCCACACAGCAAATACGCGGGAAAGCTGGGATTTGAACCCCGTTCAGTTTGACTTTTATCTTTGTGAAGTAATCAGAGGCAGTTGACGTGAGTAGCTGGAGTGTCCTGTCTACTCCCAGGTCACTTTCGTGGGCACCAGGGCCTTTTCCCCTAACACAGGCACTGCCCGTGTGATTTAGCTAATTTCCTGTTGGCTTTTGTGAGCCCTCAGGAAGAACATAGAGTTTTTCACCACCTAAATCACTTTGGAGATAGAGAAAATGTGCTTTAGAATTGTGTAGTCATTACCTTAAAAAAATAGTGAGGGGGCGGTGGGGTGTGGGATGAATTTATATGGAGATTATGGTGACTCTTGAAAATTTATGTATGTTTAGGTATTGAGAGGCATATTTCTCCTTGTTCTCATTGAGCTGTAAATATTGATCTGAATTTTCAAAACCAAAACAGTTCTCATAGAGTCGAGTCTTTTCCATTGGAAATGCCTATTACTCTTCAGGATACAAGAGGGGAAGATGGCTGGCAAATGTTTTTATTACTGATTCTCCCCATGTATAGTACAATTCAGGGAGGGGAAATGTGCTGGAGAAAAAGTCATACATATTTATATTTTAATCCAATTCCCTTTCAAAATGTTCCCAATTGTATTGAAAAATTGCATCAAATGCATTTAATTTAACTCTAGGAGGTGAAAGCCGCCCAAGCAGAACTGGAAAAGGCCTTTGCAGGGACGAAAATGGAGAAGGCTCTTCGGTTGAGCTTGGAAAACAAGCTTTCAGAGATGAAGAAGATGCACGAGGCGAACTCGGACATGGCCCTGGTCCTGGAAGAGAAAGACAGGTCTGGCATTTGTCCCTGTGATATGCTCATAGTCATTTATCTGGCAGCACGGAGGAAGAATTGTTCCCTTCCTTCCATTTTCCTTCTCCCTTTTCTACTTGTTCCCCACAGTGAGAAAACTAGGGATAAAACCAAGGTGAAAGGAAGAGGAATGGGGTAGTGGTCTGAGGACAGAGATATAGTTAGTAGATAGAAATTCATGCTGGAAATTTCTACTCAGATACTAAATTTAACATTCAGTCTGAGCTTTAAGCTTCCTGGTAGCCAAAGGAAAAAGGGCAAAACAATCTTGGTGGTCACGATTCAGATTGCTCACAAAATAAAACAAGCTAGTAACTCAGGAGAAGCCCAGTTTTACTTAACATTGTCAGAGAGAAATTTCTCTTCTGGATTTTTCCAAAGGGAACGGTAAGTTACTACATTCCCACAATAAATACAAATGGATTCTGTGTGACCAGTTTTTCATCATTATCTTTGAATGTAAGCTGAGGGCCCAGAGCAGTACAATACAAAAAGCCAAAACAATATAGACCAAGTACAGAGCTCTTTGATGGTCCAGAAATAAAATGTGTACCATTTGGCCCAGACAAATGGATGGAACACATGGCCTTTAGGTAGGCTTGAAGCTCATAGTCCGACTTGGTGGGAGGAGTAGAGGGGAACAGAGTGATAATGGCTAGATGGGATAAGTTCTGGATTGACATATTTGTCTAATTCGGTTTAGAGGGATTAGGAAAAGCTTCCTAGAGGAAGTACTAGGATAAGGAAGAAAAAAGGGTGTTCTAGGCTTTAGGAACCTTCTGTGCGGAAGTCCAGAGAGGCAAAATGGACACCCTGCATGGTCAGGAAATGGAAAGAAGCACAGCATGGCAGAAAGGGAGGTGGGAAGAGACTAGGGGAGAGAAGCTGAGATGGATCCTGTGGGCTTTATTGGAGGGGCTGTGTTTTGCCCTCAGGGTATGTGAGAAGCCACAAAAGAGTTAAGGGGGAGGGGCTGTGGGTGATAGGATCAGAATGAAATTGAGAGAGGTCCTTCTGGCTGTCCCCTGGATCATGGATTGGCCATCAGGTTGGGTGGGAAGCCTGACCCTAAGGCTGATACAGAAGTCCAGAAGAGATGCTGATGACCAGGACTGACATGACTGAACTAGGGACAGAGATGGATAAGAATTTAGAAGGTGGATTCGACATGTTGGCTTGAAGGGCTTGGTGGGCCGAGGGAAAAGGCTGTGGACAGACACCTTCACCCAGGTGTTGAGCATGAGCAACTGGAATGGTAGTGCAGTTTGCTGAATTTGGGGAAAAGGCGGGAGAAAGAGATGTTTTGGGGCAGAGGGGGTGGGAAGATGAGCTTTCATTTAGGCCATGTTGGGTTGAGGGATTGTGGGCATCCCAGAGAGCCCCAGAGGCTCTTGGGTATATGGATTAAGGCCTGAATTCAAAGAGATAATGATTTATTCCCTAACCAACTATGGAGCAAGGCCTTGGGTTGGGTGCCAGGAATGAGAGATGAGTATATGGAGCTCCCAGTGTGGGAGGGGCAGATGTGAAAAACAGCCTTGATTGATGCTAGGGGTAAACTCTGAGTTCTGCCCTGTGACAAGAGCAAGGGAGTGACCAGCTCTGCTTGGGCGTGGGACCTGGAGGGCTTCTCAGAGGCGGAGTGCTGGGAGTTGGGTGAGGAAGCCCTGCCGCTCCCAGGGAACAGCACGTGCCAAGATGTGGAGCCTGGCACATTTCAAGGTAATCCTGAAGGAAAATGGTCCCTGTCGGCATGTGCTGCAGAAGCTTGGTGTCTCACCGTTTTGGAAGAGGAAATTTGGGCAGGATTAACGCTCCTTGAGTACTGACTGGTCCGGTAGGAGTCGCTGTGGATGCGGGTGGTTGGGTCAGGGCCTCGCCAAAGCCTGCGTCTTCCTGGGGTTTCCCATAGGTCTGGCTGGGTAGGCACAGAAACCTGATTTGCCAGTACTGTGAGTGCATCTGTCTCGGGGGTAGCTGTGCCCACCACACTCCCAGAGAGCTGTGCGGCAGCCAGGTGCCAGCTCTGGATTTCTGCTCACTGGGGCACGGCCCTCTCTGACGGAAGTCTCCCGGGACGAGGATCAGTGTGTGCCCTCCCTGAAGGCAGGCCTGTTAGGAAGCTAAGCCCAGACCAGAAGGTGAGTTGCTAAGCACAGAATTAGAATAAAGAAAGGTCTGTGGCCTTGCCGTGGGGACATGAGTCCAGATCTGCCACACAGATTGACCCACCTTGGGCAGGGCCCTCACTAGGATGTCCTTCGGGGCCCCCACCCCCCTCCCCAAGGCACATGCTTCAGCTACTCCATCTCCTCCAGCCTGAGCTGAAAGCTAGTCTGTATCTTTAAGGCAGTTGACATCGAGGAGCCTGCAGCTCACGTGTGGCCAACAGATATGTTTCATTTGGCGCACCCAGTGTTTCTAAATGTTTGAACTAGTGCTAATATTTTTCAAAAATCTAATTTCATATAAGTGTCTGGATTTCCAGCTTCTTGTGCAAACCTGGAAGGCGTGGCGGGACCGGGCCGCGGTCTTGCTGGTTGCGGCTGCTCCCTTGGATGGGCCTGGTGGTCCAGCCTGACCACAGTCCCCACAGGCCTGCCCCACTCATTTTCATCCCTGTCTAGAGCTTGTTTTAAGGTAACTAAGAACTCAGTTTTATCAAGGTGTAAGTTACATAGAACGCAGCACATCCATTTAAAGTGTACGGTTTGGCAACTCTACCTCTCCAATTGATTATGTGATGACTTCGGAGTCAAACCCATAGAGGGCAGTCTTACTCCTCTTTTCGAGTTTTGGGGGCATTGTACTGGTGCTGCTGGTATCCTCTATATCCAGTTGTCTTAGTCTGTTTGGGGTGCTGTGACAAAACACCACCGATTGGGTTGCTTATAAACCAGAGAAATTTATTTATAGTCTGGACGCCGGAAGTCCAAGATCAGGGTGCCAGTGTGGTCAGGTGAGGGCGCTCTTTCCGTATCCCAGCCTGGTGGCCGGGGCAAGGGATGGCTCTGGGGCTCAGTCAGTCAGTCACTAACTACTCCCATTCATGGGAGCTCTACCTTCACGACCTCGTCTTCTTCCAAAGACCCCACCTCCTAATGCCGTCACTTTTGGGGGTCAGGACTTTGATATGGGTTTCAGGGGGACACAGGGACAGACCATAGCACCAGTGCATTGCCAGGTGCTGTCACTGCTTTCAGCCTGCGCCTCACCTTCGCCCTGGGAGCCAGGGAAAGCGTCTCACGCTTCCAGGCCCGCCCACCCTCCTTCTATCGTAGTAAGTCACTTTTTAGTCTTAGCTAGAAACGCTCTTCTTAGAGTCCTTTGACAAAATGCTAATTATTGAATGTTAAAAAAAGTAATAATTATAGCAGCTGTCATTTGTTGAGTTCTGCCACACGCCCGGAGCTGTGTGGGGCCGTTTTAAACAGCTTATCTCCATTCCACATAAGCAGGTTATCCCCACTTTATAGCTGAGGAAATGTAGGCTCAGGGAGCCTAAATAACTTGGCTGCTGTCAGGGAACAGTTGATAGGGGTAATTTGGTGGCCTTGGGAAGGATGTGTTCAGCTCCACCTGAGGGGGGCCCGGGGGTGTTGTCGGTTGGTGATGCTCCCGTGAGGAGAATAATGTCTGACTCCTCTGGCAGGGTGATGGGTGTATCAGGCGGAGATGGGAGTAGGGTTGTGAAGGGCGTTCTGGGTACAGGGCACAGTGTGAACCAAGGGCTAGAGGCACAGAACAGCTTGGCTTTGGGAGAGAGCTGGAAGTGTGGCTCTTGCGTGGCGTGGTGATGGAGCGGGTGGTGGCCTCCTGTGAGGCGAAGCCGAAGCTGTCAGCAGAGCCTGGTCTTCTAGGCCTGGAAAGCCGGGGCCCCGAATGCCTTGCTGCAGAGTTTGACCTTTATCTTGAAAGTCAGTGTAATTTTAAGTTTGCCCCGAGATGCCTCGGAGAGACGTTCTCCATTTTTTTTCACACTTACCGGAATAGTTCCGCTTTATCGGTCACGTTTCTTTAGCCTTCAGTGCCAGCTTTCTTTTGGAGAGAAGATTTCTTGGCCAAAAGAATTAGTAATCCTCTGAAGGTGGTGGTGGGGCTGTTGAAAGTCTGAGCAGAGTGTGATTCAATAAGACCAGAGTCTAGCAGCTCAGAAGTTGGGTTGACCAGGGCCAGGCTGGAGGCGAGGGGACAGTTAATGTCACATGAATTCTGTCCCTTAATCTCCACCTTGCAAAATGCGATTCCGTTTATGTTCAGTCATTGGACCTGTCTACTTTGAAGATGTCTGGCCCCATTTCCTACCTCCTTTTGCTCCACTGAGCTAAGAGAACAGCTTAGAATTAATATTTAAATTTTGTTCTCTTTTAGACTGATTGAGGAGCTGAAGCTGTCTTTGAAGAGCAAAGAAGCTTTAATTCAGTGCCTTAAAGAGGAGAAATCTCAGATGGCGTCTCCTGATGAGAATGTGTCATCTGGAGGGCTCCAAGGACTTTCTGCTGCTCTGAGGGAAGAAAAGGAGAGAGAAACTGAGGTGAGGCGATAGGACACGAAGTGGGACTTTAATTAGCAGGCCAGTTTCTTCTGTGGGAAGTGGAGTGCACATCCAGTCCCCACGGTTCGCACACAGTCCGCTTCTAAATACTAGCTGCCTGTCAGCTGAGGAACTGGCAGGAACCTTCTTTGTCAGGGGCATTTTTTTTTCCTTTTCAGTTTCAGGTTCACATACAGTTGCTTAAAAAAACAGTTCATACCTGCGCCTCTGTTTCACTGTGCGTTAATTTGTTGTTGCCCAGGGACTTTATTTTCATCCTTTAGATTTTCTTAGAATAAAATTTTGGTACTTACCCGTTTTACCTTTTGTCTGAAACTTCAGAGGCAGTAGGGACAGGGAACTAGCCTGTATTGGGGCTGCAGCACCAAAGGGGTTCACCTCATTTAATCTTCCTGGCTACCTTGCGAGGTAGAGACCATGGTCCCACATCGAGTTTAGAAACAGGCTCAGCTCAGAGGAGTGATACTTTCCCAAGTTCTAGGAGGCGTGTTATTAGTCCTGACCCGAAGCCTCCCTAGACCCTTCCCCACATAGGTGGCCTCTGTGCAAGGCTCTTGAAGAGGGTGGGCAGGTCCTCGAAGTGCAGGTGGGCCTAGTTGAGACCTTCCCACTCTCGTCGGAGCACAGGTGGCTGCTGCATGTCATACGTTCACATCAGGGATATTCGGATGCTCATGAAAAGTCTCGACTTCTGTATGGAGCAGGGTCTCCTTTGTCCCTAGCACAGCCATGAGTTCTTTAACCCCACCAGTTAGTTTTTGGCTGTAATTAGCCTTCATCTTCTGCTTCTTTTAACCCTTTTTCCCACTTCTTAGGCCCTGAGTAGGCCTCTCTCATCGTAGTTCCTTGGTATACTCTCTGTGGGGTTGGTGATCAATGAACATGGATTGTTGCTCGTTTTTATATTTTTCTTCACTTGGGTGGGACTTCGGGTGAGGCAGAGAGGGGTGGACACTTGTTTTCATGTGTTCCACAGCAGGGGGGAATAGTAAGTAAATGAGGTGCTCATTCTAATTGTTCTGGGGAAGCTGTTGGATTGTGGGTACCTTCTGGGCACCAATTAATGCCTTTTCTTAGGCTGCACAAATGGAGCACCAGAAGGAGAGAGATCGCTTTGAAGAGAGGATCCAGGTATGTTGATATAATTTTTAAAAATGTATTGAAGACTTATCCTTGCCTCTTGCTTTATTCTGAGTGCAGTAGATAAATCCGTGTGACAGTGCTGTCATTCATTGACTGCTACTGTCTGCCAGTCGGACATTAGGCAGTGGAGAGGGGGTTTCTCGATCTTTGCAATAACTGTGAAGCAGGCATTCCCATTTTGCAGATGTGTCACGTGAGGCTCAGAGAGGTGAGGTCCCTTACTCAATGTCACGTAGCTCAGAAAAAGTATCGCAAGGATTCAGACTTGCCAGTCTGATCTCAAAGCCGATGCTCCAAGGTCCCTTAGTCGCAGCCGCCGGCATTTGTATAGCGCCTGCCAGCTCAGAAAGCACTTTCATGTCCATTACCTCTGATCCTCACGACAGCCTGGGAGGCAGGCAGCGGCGATTATCTTTAGAAATGAACTCAGACTATAAATGTATATGTTCAGTCTCCATCAAACCAAATTCTCTGCTAGCTTTTGTAGCATTAAGGAATGATATTAATGATCTGTTATTTCCCCCAAATAACCTGGTACGGTTTCAAAGGCTCTGATGTGACTGTATTCAGATTCCAGAAGGCGCTGGAGCCCTTCCCGTGGGAATAGCTGTCATCGTCTTAACTGCTCTGATCCCCTTCCTTTCACCCAGCCCTGTTGCCGTGAGCAGTAGCACTGTAACTCGGAGCTGATGCCGCTGCGTTCAGCTCTACTTGGAAACATTAATCACAGGTTGACAGGAATAAGATAGAATAACTGCATTTGAGTGTGCTCTTAAAGATATATTTACAGTGCATTTTGGTTGGAACACATCAACTTAGTGAATCTTTTTCTAATCTAATTTAGGTACTTCAGGAGGACCTGAGAGAGAAGGAAAGAGAAATTGCTACAGAAAAGAAAAATAGTTTAAAGAGGGATAAAGCCATTCAGGGTCTAACCATGGCGTTAAAGTCAAAGGAAAAAGAGGTATGTCTGATACACCTCAAGTGAGATTTTTCTTCATTAGCTTCTGTGACTGGCCTGTCCTGCCCTGAACTTTTAGCTTCAGCTAAAAAGTTTATGCAAGAGATGAGATGGCTGTAGAAAGTGGGGCAAGGGTCCTTTAGTCAATTAGAAGTTTTTCTAGAGTGTCTAACCCAGCACTGTCCCGTATAAATATGTGAGTTATATATATAATATAAAATTTTCTAATAGCCACATTAAAGGAAGTAAAAACAAGCAATGAAATTAACTTAATAATACATGTATGCCAAATATTATCATTTCAACGTCTAATCAATGAAACAAAAGTAATAATGAAGTATTTAACATTTTTAAAAATCTGAATTCCAGATGTGCTTACAGCACATCTTAAGTCAGACCAACCACATTTCAAATGCCCAGTAGCCACAGGTGGCTAGTGGCTACCATATTGGACAATGTGGGTCTGATTTTTTGAAAGGCAACAGAAAATTGAGCTAAAGGAGTCTGTGGGAGGCAAGGCTATGGCTGTGAGCCAGTTAGATAGCTGTCTGGGTTGTTGCCTTTGGGATCCAAGGTGATGGCTGATGATGCCACGCTGTATTCTTGTCACTGGTGTAGCAGTCTGTCGTGTCTCAATAACTGTGCTAGGCACAGAAACAGAAGGAAACCTAGCTCTGCTTGCAAGCCTAGTGGGGAAGAAGACAGTGCTGTGATTGAGGGAGGTACAGGGGGCTGTGGAAGTGTAGGGGATTAGGATGTGTCTGTGCGTTAGGGGGTACTTTGAGGAGAAGGTGTCCGAACTGAATTTTAAAGGAAAAGTAGGAGTTGGTTGGGAAGGGAGGCAGAGACAGGGAGGCCATTTTGTACAGAGGGGAGAACGTTGGTCAAAGCATTGAGTTGGGAAAGAGTCCAATATGTTTTTGGGGAACCAAAAGCAATTTGAGGTTGTCAGAGCATCAGGTATAGAACTTAAGTGAGGTGAGAGAAGAGGCTGGTCGCCAGGGGCCAGCTGGTGGTGGTGGACCTGTTTGTGTTTTGTTGCTTGGGCAGCACGCCACCGAAGGCTCTTCAGCAGGAGGACCGTGATCACGGTGGCATTTCAGACAGGTCTCTGGCTGTATCCTGAGAGTGGACTGTAGGAGGGACAGAATGGAGGCCAGTAACCAAGGTGAGAGACGCCTAATTCAGAAAGGCTGAATTAGAACAGTGGTCATCAGAAGTCAGAATGGAGAGGAGGAGCTTATTCAAGAAACAAAATTAGAAATAATTAAATAATTAAAAATGAGAAGTGAATTTGGGGAAATTTGGTGAACTGATGTAGGACTTGAGAGAAGGAGTAGTCTCTCAAGGAAGACTTCTGACTGGCATGAGTAGGGACATGGTCATGTTGCCAGTTCCGTTACAAGCGTAGAAGATGGAGATGATGAGATGGGGGATGGCGATGGAGGTGGGGAATCTTTTAGAAAGTATTGACTTTGTGAGGAATCTGGAGGCAGATAGATCTGCAAGTCTGAAGCTTGGTGAGCACTCAAGCCTGAAGGAGTAGATCTCAGAGTCATTCTTAAACAGCTGTGAAATTCAAATTCTCAGTGTCGATCCACTTCTCCAAGGAGAGTGGGAAAGAAGAAGGCTGGGAATTGGACTTCAGGGGCCATCGGAATTCCAGGTACAGGGAGAGGAATGCACCAAGGAGATGGAAGGAAGGGTTGCAGAATTATATGAGTTCACCAGGAAGCTGGTGTCGAAGAAGCTAAAGGGGAGTTTGAGCCATCACCAGTGTCACGAGCAGCAGAGAGCTGGTTCACAGCGGTGGTTATAATTTGTGTCATGTCTTGGGAGTTCAGGATTCAGCTGAAGTTGGAGACCTTTGATATTGCAGAAGCCCCAGTGCTAGAGCAATTGTGGGTGCTGGCAAAGTTCGGGTGTGACTGTGGTAGTTGGCGACTGACTCCGGTGTATTGGAGAAGGTCACTAGAAGATGAGGAATTCAGGGAATAGCCAGGCTAGGTGGTCTCTATGGATGATGGTGATGATGATGATAATAGTAATAATAATAATAGCAGCATGAGCCAGGCATTATATTAGCACCGCTGCGCACCACCTCGTTTAACCCAGCAGTGCTGTGGTCAGGTGAGGTGGGGGGGAGGTCACCATTTTATAGTCGAGGGAATCGAATCTCAAAGAGATTAAGTCACGTGCCTGAAGTCATCAAGCCAGTAGACAGCCAAACTGGAAATCCCACTTTCCTGGCTTCAGGTCTTCTCTGACTACAGAGCCCTTGATCACAAGCATTACTCCGTTCAGCAGGACACACATTTGGGATGTGTGGGGAAAGAAGGAGCCCAGTTGCCTACTTGGTCCTTATTTTCACCCAGGTTGAAGGACTTAACTCTGAAATCGAAGGGCTCAATGCTGCCGTTGCTAAAGCCAGAGAGGCCCATCAGCAAGCACAGGCCCAGAAATTCCAGGTGAGTGCTCACTTTAGTTGAAGTGGTTGTCTCTTTGATCCTTCCTCCTGGGGAGGTCAGGACTTCGCAGCTGAAAGAAACCACCGAAAACTCTGCGTGGTCTTCAGTAATAGAGCTAGCTCAGCCTAGTTAAAGGAAATCGTCCTCCAGCTTCGGGTGCTTCTCCGGCGCCCTCCGCAATGTGATAATGATGATAATATTGATAACGGTGGCAACTACTTCTCTATGCCAAGTTTGCTCCGTGCCAGTAGTAGGCTGTACAAGATGTGTGGGATATCTTATTTAATTGTCACAACCCCGGGGGAAAGGTATTTATCTCACTTGTGTTTGTGGGGTTTTTGAAGCTCAGTGAGGGTATGCAGCTTATTCACTGTCACACGACTAGCAAGTGGCAGGGCCAGGATTTAAATGTAGTAATTGCTGATAACAGCTGGCATTCACTGAACACATACTATGTGCCAAGCCCTGTGCTAAGCGCCCTCCATGGATTAGCTCAGTCTGCACAACAGCTCCGTGAAGTAGGCACTGCTGATATCCTAGTACTGCTGAGAACGTCCAGGTTTGGAGATTCGGGCAGCTTGCTCGGGGTCACAGAAGCAAAAAGCAATAGAGTGGGGTTTGACCGCAGAGCTGATCTCACTCCCCAAGCCTGTGCTTTTACCTGTCATCCCAGAGCTCCCCTCACCTGGTTTCTTGAGTCCTGCCTGCTCCCTACCTGGTGTCTGTTTTAGGCCTTGATGATCTGACCTGCCTTTTCTCTTTTTTTCCTCTAGTGTTTTATTGCAAGGACTCCTGCTGGTCATCCCTATGATTGTTCTTTTCTCTTGCTAATTTTAGTTCTGTGTGTTTAATTATTTTAATATTTTCTTCTCATGTTTCTAGTTTCCCTGTACAGCATGTGCCTGTTAATAACTTAATGAATAAAGCTCCATCATCTGAGTAAGTTCATACTGCCTAAAACTTTCCCCTCGCACACCTCCACTCATGTTGTGTTTAGTTATAAAGTAGAAGTTAAATCTAATTTGAGGTTGTTTGAGTCCTCAGATTCATATCCCATTGCTTTATCTTTAGAAGAACTTTGGTTCTCAGTAAGAATAATTGAAATAATTTGATTTAAATCCTGATGCACTAGAAGGAGAGACCAGTCTCTGCTTTTGGAACCTCAGACTTGCCTTCCCAACCACTTGACAGTGGTTGATGTAATGGAGCTGAGATTACACTCAGCTCCTTATGTAAAAAATAATAAGCTTTAAAAGCTGAATTTTTAGGAAAACCATTTGTATTCGCCATTGTTCGAGAAAAAAAAATATGTAGGCAATTGACAAACAGAGACCAGACGTTCTTATAAGCACTAAGATATTTGACTTATGTTGGGCCTTGAAAGGAAATAAGTAAACTT
>CM053509.1:152457073-152468610 GCA_028627145.1 Eidolon dupreanum | reverse complement strand
TTTTAAACAATCTTTAAACAGCTGCGTTTAGTCCATTGTATGTATATACTGTATTATTTTTTACTGGGAAGAACATGGGGTAGGACATGGATTTGAGTTCTGACTCCGCTCTTCACTAACTGTGTAACTTTGGACAAGATATTTGAGTTCTCCCAGACTGCTCGCTCATCCTAAAGTCTGGATAATCACACTATGTCACATAATCCTCATAAGGATTAAATAAGAAAGTATCAGGGTGCAGGTTGTAACTCAGTATATGTTAACTCATCCTTAAGTTGCATGGCACATCTTCTAGCATAAAAACATAGTATTACTCTGATCTGTTTTTCAAATTTTCTGCTGGTGGTATCATGCACATAGATTTCAGTTTGTGGAAACTCTCTGTATGACCGTTTAGTTGGAAATGAAAGATAACGAAGTAAGTGATGGAAAAGGGGAACTAGGTTTATCTTTCCTGAACTCACTGAAATGGAACTTTGTGTATCACATTTAATCTTCATAATAGCCCTGTGAAATAGAGATCGTTATTTTCACAGATGAGGAAACAACTTAGAGAATTAACTTCTCCCAAGTCATACATGTAGCTAAAACTTGAACTCTGAGCTTTCTGACTCTGCCTTAATTAAATGGATTTGTACACTGTGGGGAAGGATGATTTGTTTAATATTATATTTGGTCTTTAGTTTCTGACCAGCTGAAGTTGGGCCAAATGTTTGCCACTCTTTATAAACACCTAACTGATGAGAAGGAATTCAAAAAGCAGGGTGTCATGCAGAAAAAGGTAAAAAAACTCTCCAGAGAAGTTTTTGTAAAGGGCCGTTTAAGGAAAATTTAATGTGGAAAGAGTTTTTATGAAGTGACTAGAATGTATGAATTTGAATTCTTTGAGCTTGGATTTTTAAAGAGGCTTTGCCATCATTACTTGTATGATAATCCTGCAGAAATTTCATCACTTTATAATAATTTTAAATAATAACCATTGCTGTTTTATGTCTAACCAGCTCCTAACTCATGCGCTTGTCTCTAGCCATCCCTCCTTGAATTCAGTGCTTGTCTTAATTCCTGGTTGTTTATTGGTGTTGGAATCTGCACTGGCATGGGCAAGGCAGTGGAAAGAACACGGGCTCTGGAGTCCTGTGAATCCCAATTTTAATCACTCTAGTCTGATGACAGGCTACTCGTTTAACAGTTCTGAGCCTCAGTTACTTAAAGAGGGATAGTAATGTGTACTTTGTAGGGTTGGTATGCAAAATAGAGAAAGTGCCTGTTTTAGCTCCATATGTATAATCAGTCCTTAATAAAAGATAACTGAAAAACGGATGAGCCTTTTCCGGTCGTCGTTTATTTTCTTTTATTTTTTGAGTTTATTTAAATAAGTCCTGCCCCAAATACTTTTTTTGGGGGGGGATGTGACTTAACTTTCCCACTTCTTTTTATAAGTAAATTAAGTAAATTTTAAAATTTAAGGAAACTGAAACAGAAGCTTCTATAAAACCTGCTCTGAAGTTTGAATGGAGAGCTCCCTCAGCCTCTGTCACTGTGTCCTAAGTAGCATTTGGGGACATGGGCCCACATGGCTGGGCCATGGGTGGCTTGGGAGCAGCACAGCCCCTCCACCTCCAGACTGCCGAGGTGGTAGCCCACTCTCTGAGACTAGCCTGTTGGTGGCGGCCAGGATGGATTTCCTGGAGAGGCCAAGAAGTTGGAGCCAGTCCCTTTAATCCACGGCCCTCTTTCTGACCTTGAGAGCTCTAGTGTTGCTTTTGAATTTCTAATCTTGAGCCTCAGTCTAATTCAAGGCAGAGATTTTTTAAAAATAAGTGTATTTTTTCCTGATTATAAGTATTATATATGCTTCAAAATTTTTTCTTTCAGAGGACTAGAAGAGAGGAAAAAAGAGAAACCAGGGAATCACTCAGTCACTATTAACATTTTGATATTTTTTCTTCTAGGCTTTCTTCTATGCAAGCATTTTATTTTTTAGATCATTTACAATTTGGTCTTTCATTTTTTTCATATAACACTGTGACTTAGAAATATATTATAAACTCTTCGTAAATATAGTTTTAAGATTTCATTGTGTAGCTTGATCATATTTTACTTACCCATTTTCATATTCTTGCACATTTAGGTTGTTTCTTATTTTTTATTGTTCTAAGAAATTCTGTGATGAATGACTCTGATTAGATTTGGGGCCCAGCTGTGCCTGGATTGAAGCGAGATACTGAAAGCCTTTAATAGGCTCCTTCCCCCCAATATTTTGAATTCTTCCCCTGAAATTGAATCCTAGGAATGCGATTATTGGGATGGGTGTGAACATGTTTATACGATACACACACACTTGATATATACATACACACACACACACACACACACACAAATGTGTGTGTGTGTGTGTGTGTGTGTGTGTGTGTGTGTGTATACATATATATATATACACACACACATTCTTGCCAGCCTATTTCCTGACTTCTAGATGCTTGGACAGTTCTTAGGAAATGAGTATTAATTGTGTCATTTCACAGTAAGCTGGCCAGCACTAGATATTCTCGTTAAAACAATGTCGCTTATTAAATGAAAGCTTGTTTTAATTTGCTATTTTTCATTAGTGGTGAGTTATAACTTTTTTTTATATGCTCAGTAATCACATATGTACTTTCTCCAGTAAACTATGTTAATGAAGTAAAAATGTACTTGACACATTTAGGCCTTGGCCTCTGCAGAAACTATAGCCTTTTGAGGTTGCCATTGGGCTACCATGCTGGCCACTTCTTTTTCTCCAGATGACCCTGGGTTTGAGCCATTCTAATATAAATCAACATCTCAACTTCGCCAGGGCTTGAATCCATCTCTGCTCTTTAAATGAAGCACTTCATTCTACCTTCTTAAAATAGTCTTTTTGAATAAAAAAAACAATATAAAAGTTACATGCTCTAACCATAGAACCTTTGAAAATACAGAGAAGTCAAGGAGAAAAAGTCAGCTATATTCCCACCCCATGAAAGAGTGCCCGTTGACATTCTGTGCTTTTCCTTCTCATCATAAAAAGAGTTTTCACACAGTTGTGGTCCCTCACCCCTTCACACCAGCATCACGACATGAACGTCACCCCGAGTTATTTCAGTCTTTGTATTATTTGTGCTTTGGGTCCTGAATGTTTATGCTAACTCCTCCCCGCCCAGGTGAAAAAGGACCACGGATCTCTTGGTTTGTTTAATGAGCTGAGAAAATCAGCTATGTCCCCTCTCTCCCTCCTCTTCTAGGGGGCTGCAGATTGCGAGGCTGCTCTGCAAGAAAAGGAAGCCCTCTTGGCTGAGCTGCACTCAGAAAACCTCACCAAGAGTACGGAGAACCACAGACTGCGGAAGAGCATTAAGAAGGTCACCCAGGAGCTGAGTGACCTGCAGCAGGAGAAGGAGAGACTAGAGAAGGACCTGGAGGCAGCTCATCGAGACAAGAGCCAAGGAGACTGCGCCATCCATGTGAGCACCCCGTTCCCTTCCGGGGTGGCAGGCAGTGCTGGGAGGCTGCCGCTGCTTGGCCGGTTTTGGTTTTAGGGAAGAGATTCATTGCAGTAAACTTAGAAAATCCAAATAATATACAGAAGAAAATATTTTGCTCATCATCTGATCACCTAGCAATGACCAGTCCTGACTAGTTGATGTTTCAGTCCTTTTATACTCTCCTCCCCCCGCCTAGGCATTATTGGTATCCAGCTGAAAATGCACTTTTCTTCCCTGTTTTTTTTTTTTTTAAATTCAGTGTTCTCTCTTTAGTGTGTTGCCATGTTAGGAATGTTCTTCAAAAACATGGTTTTTTTGTGCAGGCATAATATTTCATCACTTAGATGTGCTAGATTTTATTTAACTAGTCTGTCATTATAGGACATTTAGGTCATTATACTTTTTTTTGCCTTATAACAAATGCTGTAGCAAACATCCTTATACATAAATATTTATCCTGATTTTTTTTTCCTGATAGAGGTATCATTACTGGGTCAAAGAATATGAATATATTTAGGACTGTTTTATAGATAGACTCAGATGGTTCTCTGAGAAGATTATGCTATGTTTCCCTATATGAGTGATTTTTTTTTAAGACTGTTCTATTCAGTACTGGGTGTTAGCATTTAAAAAATTCTCTCTTAATTTGACGGGCAAAAGATAGTTTATCTTTTAAAATTTCTATTATATTTAAGTGTAAGCATTCAGCGTCCTGAGCGTTTCGTCCAGATACATGAGCCTTGGTGCAGTTAGGTAGGAGAGGGCCTGAGTTTGAGTGATGGTTGACACCTAGGTCGTTGGTGCACAGGTTAATTGAGTTACGTGCACGAGAGTCTGGGGCAGGCAGAATCATTAAAGAACTCAGAAGGGAGCCACAAGTACCAGAGGTTAGCTCTCTGGTGGCTGCTGTTGTCAGGGACGCCAAGAGCCATAGTTTGAAATCCTCATGCTAATGCTAACGAGTGAATTGAATACAGTGTTTGTATAGCTTAACAAAAACTTGAATGAACATAAGAGAGCAGTAATGGAAATTTAGAAAAATAAGAAAGTGTTACTTACAGTTTCAGCACTCAAATTAAGTAACTCTGGGTTTCAGTGTCACCCCTCAGTCCTGGTGCAGCTGGGCCCGCATCGAATCAGAGGCTAAACACCATCTGTCCTTGGATCTGTTCCTCTATTGTGAGCATGTCCCGTGTTGTGTAGAGTCTATAGAGTGATTATGTTGAGTGGTGCATACTCTTCACCGAATGGATGTCACATGATTTACTTAATTTCTTCCTCTGTTTAACATTTTGGCTGTTTAAATAATACTGCCATGAACATCTTTGGGTATAAAGGTGTTTTCTCTTGAAATCTCTAGATAGATTCTGAGAAGTGAGATTACTGGGTCGAGTGGTATAAATGTTTTATGCTAGTTAATCATGCTGCCAAATTATTTATCCAAAGGTCTGGTTTAGTTTATGTTGCCACCAGCAAAAATGGAGCTTACCAGATTATTGCATGTTATTAAGAGACCTCTTCCCTGTATTCATTGGATGTTATTGAACACCAAATGTACCTGGTTTAGTTGCTGATGAAAACCCAAGGCATAGCCTCTGAAAGTTACATTTTTTTTTTTAAGAGAGTTGAAAAAATGTTATACATGACAAAATGCAGAGTAGTTTACAATCTGGAGCTAATTCAGGTAGCTTGTGTGTCCAGCGTGAAAGGTCCCTGTGAGATGGAGCAGTCAGGGAAACCTTCCAGGAGGAGATGACACTTGAGTTGAATGAAAATAGTAAGAGTTGACTCATGTGCCTTTACAGATGAGATACAGGCAAGACTGGCTGGAGGTCCTTTTATAATGGTGCCATTTTCATAGTCAGTTCTTACATCTTTCACAATTTAATTTTTTTAGGTTAACAAAACTTGTTAGATAACCGATTTTTTTTTTTTAGGTTAAAATGGCTCATCCCTTTTCTCCTTCACTGCCATCATAAAAAACATTCATTCAAGACACATATATGTATATCTATATATAAAATATGTAATTTTTTTTACATTTTAACTTACTGTTGGTAATCAGTAGCTAGATAACTACATAGAGTGGCTATGCTGTAATTCTTTACCTATTCTTTTATTGTCAGACATTGTTGTTCCATAATTCACTTATCCGTGTAAACACTGGTGTTTCTAAAGTAATTTCAGGCTGCTGTTGATAAAAAGATGGATTCTTAGGCAGAGACGTTTGTTAGTGCCTCATGTAACTGCACTCCCGGAAGGCCCGGGGCGACAGGGACACCGCCAGGGCCGCATCTCTGTCTCTCGGAGCTGGCTGCCTTCTCTTGCGTCCTCTTACTCCATTTCCAAGCGGCCGGACCCATCATCGCCCGCCCTGCTGGGATCACATCAGAGGAAGGAGGACTCACTCTCCACTTCCCCAGCTGTCTGCCTGTCAGGACGGCCAGAGGGGTGAGGTCCTGGGAGGCCCAGCTGGGGTCACGTGCCCATTCTTCTTCTTCAGAAGTGTGTGTGCGTACCGCCACTGTCAGCTTGCTCTGGGACCACATGTTTGGAGGGGGATGAACTGTGACCCAGAGAAAGCGCTGTTTTGTTTTAGGGCACTGGGCAGACCGAAACCATGGCTGTGCGCTCTAAATGCGTCCCTCAGGTGAGCGTGCCTGTGACTCAGAGCTTCTGACGTCTCATCGTGACCACTTTTCTACATCGAGTCCTAGATGTTTCTGACAAGATAATGTGGCCGTGGTTTCTGTTTGCATATGTATTGCATCCCAGTGGTATCTCTACATCCGATTATATTCTAAGTGTTTGGCTGTGTCCGTCTCATAGGAATGTTTTATACCAGATCTTGGGGTCGCTGGCTTGTTCAGAGTCTGGGGAAACGTGATAGGGCGGTGCTTTGGCCTGCGGTGTCAGGTGCGTGCAGAGGTCGAGCATAACCGCTGGCCCTGCGCGTCTGACCAGCTTGTTCTGTTAACTAGAGCCTTCGACTCACCAGAGGCTGCTACAATTGCTGTTAGATTGAAACAAACAGAAAACCAGACCTTTTAATGGCCCATATTTCTGCCCTGGGAAAGGAAAGGATCCATTCACCATTGAACCACCATCACCATTGAACATTGTGTAGGTCCTTGACTAGGTATGGGGACGAGTCCATGTGTGGGGACAAGTCCATGGCCGAGGTACAAAGTACCACTGGAGCACAGGGGAAGGAAGTGGCTTGCAGGACCAGAGCAGGCTTCTGGGGAAAGTTAACTTTTGAACTGGTTCTGAAGTTTGAGTTAAAGCTTACTAGATAGGCGGGGAGAGGGGTTTTGTGCAGAGGCGTGAGGGTGTATGTTCTTTTGGGGAAACAAGAATACCCAACTTGAAATATTGTGGTTATTTGAAGCTTTAAAAATTGTAATTTATTCCTTTTGGTGTTTCAAAAACATTTTCAGAGGTTCATGGGTCATAAAATTAGATGAGATTCAAAATAAAGACAAAGACATTAAGGTCAAGGAATAATAGCAGTGACTAGTAAAATTGGAACCAGCAGTAAGTAGGAATGCAGGTTGTGGTTCATGGAACAGTACTGGAGAGGGGGACTTAAATTCAGCTGGAAGCTCCTGGCAGCGAGAGTAAAAAGGGAAATTCAGTTACAAGGTCTCTGGTGTCTGTGAGATGAACATGCTAAGATAAAAGAACAGCTTTGGCCAGCACTCGGGCCTGAGAGAAATATTGCCTGGGGTGGGTTTTAGAAAGAGTTCTCTGATCAGTATACAGACAACACCCCATTCAATAAAAGCAATTTTGCACAGGGCTAGATAAGTGTCGGTAAGCTTGTAAGCATTAAGGTTTTCAGTCCCTGGGACTACGTCTAGCTGTTTCCCATTATTCACGTTTCTTGGACAACTACAAAATTAGTGGGAAATAGAGGTGAGCCTTGACTCAAAGCCTTTGCGGTGGTCCCCCATCAAGCAGTACTAGATATTATGGCATTCCCTGAATTCTTTCTGATGGTAAGCCAACCAGCCATGTTTTGGATGTGATCAAACCATCCTTTGCTCATGCCAAAACCGTTTATTGCAGTCTCATTGTGTCTGTGTTTAAGCACTTTGGAAGGAGACAACGCCTATCTGAAAATACAGCTTGGATAGAGGCCTGTGAATGGACAGTGCCTGACCACGCTTGGACGCTGAGAAGTTTGGCCACGTTTGTTTTAATTGTCCATGGTTGCAGTGACCTAGTGCCAGTTGACTCAGCACGTATTGTAATCTGCAGTTTGTTCATTTGTTTATTCAAAAGACATTTATCGAGTACCCGTAATGGTGAAGGCTCTCTTGGTAGGTTCTGGTGAATACAGGTTGGATTTTTACTTTGAAAGTCTTTTTACAATAAGCGGGTTCAAAAAGTGTCTCGCAGATAGATCCCCTTCATCGTATTATATACCTCCTTACCACCAGAGGGACCCATATTCCTTCAAGGAAACCTCGAGGCCTTTGCAAAAAACACAAAACCAGTATTTGCAAGGCAGCGTCCTTACTACGATGTTTAAAGTGTCCTAGCTTCTGTGGTCTGTGATGGGAATGCTGCTTGGATTCTCACATCCTTTCCCTCACATCTCTGACTTTGATACATTGTTTGGCTCCAGAGACTGAAGGCTCTCGTTTTAGTGTGCATGCGTGTGTGCGTGCGTTTGATGAAGGTGATGGAGAGTGGTAAATCTTTATTTTAGATTTGCTACCTCTGGTTCAGGTGTTCTGTGTGCTCCTTGGGGTGGGTGGGGGGAGAGGAGCAAGTCATGGTCTTTTTTTCTCCTTTCTAAGCAATGTATATTAGACGTCAGTTTAGCCATATTCCCCAGACTGTCTCATAATGCTCTCATCTGTTACGAGGCCTGTCATCCGCTACCCTGACAAGCGTGTGCTTCAGTATCTGGGCACTTAGCTCTGTGGGGATGCATTTGCTGGCTAAAGCCCAAAAATCTAATTAAAGTTGTACCTATCACCCGTGCTGGCTAATCCCATGTGCGGGTTTAATTTCAGGGTAGTTCAGCCCGAACTCCCCCCATTCTCACATGCATTTGTTGATGGATAGCTCCAAATGAGATTGTGACGGCATTCAGAACATCTCTTGGTGAACTGTAATCAAAACATGGCATTTGGAAGCAGTGTCTGCAGGCTGGTTGTTTAGGGCTAAGACCATAGACCCGAGGCAGTGTGATTTTTACCCAGGGTCAAAGCTCTCTTTGCCTTTTTTTTTTTTTTTAAATCAGGTGTAAAGGTTTTGAGTTGGCATCCTTGTAGAATAATATGCAGTTTAAATGTCCTATGTTGGAAGAAGTCCTGTCTTTGCAAATTCCAGTTTCTTGTAAAAGAGGCTGAATGCAGAGACTATAGAGTCAAACTGGATTTGAATCCTGGCTCCATCACTTGTTGACTGTTGGACCGTGAGCCAGTAACTTTGCCTCTGCAAGTAGTAGTGTCCATTTTTGGTCAGAAAAACAGATTAGTTGTAGGGATTATATGCGATAGGGTATATATCACTTAGCATAATATCTAGCACATCATAAATGATCAATAAATAGCAGCTGTTTTGTTGATGGTGATGATGCTAGCACCTTGGGAGCTAGAAATTTAGCAGTTTTAGTAGGTGTCTTTGGAATAGTGGAAAACAGTGCTGGACTTGGATTGGAATCTTAGCTTCGGCAGGTTCTTAACTCTAAAACACTAAGTCAGTTACTTAACATCTCTAAACTAATGTTTTCTCTCCTAAAATGGGCTTGATTATATCTTTTTTTTTTTTTTAGGATTAAATACATAAATAATAAAATATAATGTATGAGAAAATGCCTACTATGGATCCTGGCACATAGAAGTAGATGCTCAAGATGCTCAGCATATTTGATTCCTTCTTTCCTCTTTTCCTGTTTTTTAATTGTGTGGCAAGGTGCTGGCTCAGGACTTTGTATATGACAAACCACCGCCTGCTAGAATCTAATGGGCGCTGTTGACTAATAAAGGTGGTCTGCTCTTTTACCAGTCAAGTCAACAAGGCTGTAAATTTCTTCCTTGATCAACACTCACCTCTCCTCTGAAGAAGGTGCTTGTCTGTTCCTTTCCAGCTGATCGATCCCTTTAGGAAGGAAGTCAGAGCCCTTTCTGAGTGACAGACTCTGGGGTATGTAGTGGCTCATGCATAGGGCTGCTGGGGAAGCTGCTTTAAAAGGCTGTTCCCATCAGTTTTTATAGGGAATTGCTCTAGTCTCTGGGGTGCAAACAGAAAGGCTTCCCTTTATCTCTGGTTCTTGATTATTTCTGTGCCAGACTCTGTCCTAGGCACTGGGAGTATAGCACGAAATCAAATCAGACAGTCTCTGAAGGAATGTAGCAGAGAAATCGAATAGAAACTCAGAGAGCTAATTAAAATATAGCATGGTAAGTACTGATAGGATAGGCCACCTGCTTTGGGAGCGCAGAGACTGGAACCATGCTAAGAGGGGGCGGGAGGGAGAGAAGGCTTCACAGAGGAGATGGATTTGAGCCGAGACTTGAAGGGTAGGTCGCCATTTGCCCGGGAAATGGGAGGTGGACATGCATTCCTGGTAGAGAGAAGGGGGGCATGGATGAGCCCGGACAAGGCGGAATGGTGAGTGGGGCTGGAGGTGAAGGCAGGTATGTGCCTTTGTATTGTTCAGGTGAGGTTTTGGAGAGGTGCACTGCCTCCGCCGGTCCCTGGCAGCCATTAAATGACCCAGCTGGGCCTTGACCCCTGCACAGCTTGAGCTCCTTTGTCCATTATTTCCCAGCTTTTTGGTGAAAGCTCCATTGAGCTCCTCGCTCAGAACTTCTGCAGTCCTCATAGCCTCACATGCATTTTTTAGTCCTCTGTGGCAAGGGCTGTCTCATTCTAGTGGCTTCCCTTTAATTTTTCAGCGTGTGGATCCTTTGTTCAAATGAACTCTTTTGGGGAGAAAACATATAAAAGTGGAGGAGCCGCTCGGGGTGAAGTGAGGTAGGAGGCTGGTGCTCCCCACGCTCCCCACCGCGTCCTGCTTCTGCCACGGCCCTGGGAGCCATGAGTCTCCACAGAGCCGGCAGAACACCACCGTCTCATACCGATTCTGCCAACACGAACATCCCTGGGTCTCTGTACCTCATTAAGATTTTGGAGAAGTTTCCTTTGTATATTTAAAGGTAACTACTGAGTACTTTGACAAGCTTTCTCGCAGCGAAACCTGATAAGGTGGAAATTTGATGGATGAGAACCTTCTCATTCTCCATCTGGCCAGAGATAAAACAAACTAGCTGACTGGAGAAGGAAGAAGGCCTGGCTTTTCATTTCTAATGTGATTCTAAGATTACAGGGCTGTTTTATTTTTCAAATAGTCCACTTTTTAAAATTCAGCCTGCTCTAAGAGAGCCCTGCTATGCAAAGGCCCTGCTCAGCTCTGTGTCGTCCCTGTGAGTCTTAGAGAAAAATTGCCCATTACGGTGGAAATTGAGGCCACTCAGTCGATGTCGTCATACAGATCTCACTGTGACAGCTGTCACTCTACAGCAGAGTGGTGACCTGGTGCAGAGAGGGCTTTCTAAACTTGTTTCCCTCGTCGCTGTGTTCACAAGCAAGTGAGACAGATGCAGCTGAGGGGACTTGGCAAATTCTTTAGGATGGTGGCTTCTATTAAAATCCCATGCAAATTTCCATGCTTTACCCCAGGCAACTGAGAGAATTTCTGGAGGAAGGTCCAGGGACATGTAGTTAGGTGATACTGATAGCCAGCCACACCTAGGCTTTGCTGATTTTAGGACTTCTTGAGCTCATTTTGAAAAACCACTAGTTTAGTGAAAAGAAGGCACAGTTAGAGCTGATTTTAAATCCTGATTCCACCACCTTTTACTTTGGATGTTGCTTTAGCATTTTGAACTTCAGTTTCCTGATTGGTAAAATGGGTATAATTAGAATATCTGCTTCTTAGAGTTATTGTGAGGGTTGAATGAGGTGATGGCTGTAAAGTGCTCAGCCCTCCCAAGTGCTATAGAGGTTTGTAGA
>CM053509.1:152444847-152456973 GCA_028627145.1 Eidolon dupreanum | reverse complement strand
ACAGGTGCAGGCCTGGAGAGTGAGACAAGGCAGGCTAGAGCCTACTTTGGGAGCCTGGAATGACTGCTCATTAACTTCATTCTGCAGTTAGCTAGGAGGCACAGGAGGGTTCTGGGCAGAGACGTAATGATCAGGGGTGTGCGTGTGATTTAGTAGGTGAGCCCAGAGACAGACCCGTCAGGAAGCTGTTGCAGTTGGCCCAAGAGAGCTAAGTTCCGAAGAAAGTAGTGGCAGTAGGATGAGGAGGACCAGGGGTTGAGCGTGCAGGGAGGAGCACCTTTCCATCCTCCCCCAATACTCCAGGGGAGGAGGAGCGATTGATCTGGTTAATCAGAGTCCAAGGCATTCCTTGGGCGCCCTTGCTAATGGGTGGGCTGCTGCACCTTAAGGCAAAGACCTGAGTTCCAGGTTCTCCCACTCTCTAGCCACAGACTTGGCCGGGCCTGGCGCTTATTGGGCAGATGACTGCCTTAAGCCGCACATAGCCACCTGGTTCAAAAACCACAAACCAGAACTGCTCCATTTTATCAGAAAGCCCTGCCCTGGTTATTAGGTTTTCAGATTGTTCTCTGATTCCCAGCCTGCGACTGTTTTCTACGTTCAACCCCTTTGAGAATGCTGTGGGCAGTCGGGGTGGTTGGCAGGGCTGGGTCTGGGCTCTCGCGTCCACGTAGAAGCATGAAATCCACACCCCTCAGCTCTCCTCTGCTCTGTGCAGAGGACGTGCTGTACCTCAGGCCTGGGTTACCTGTCGGGTGACCAGGTGTGTGTCCGAGGGAGGGGGGAAGAACCTTGTGGCTGGGTGGAGGGTGATGCTGTGGCCACACGAGGAAACCTGGGAGTGGAGGTCAGCCTGAGGGACATGCCTGGGGAGAAGGGGCAGTGACACAGTATCGTTTCCTGTTCACCTCCTGTGCTGCGCACGCATCTTGCATTTCCTCATTTAACCCTCCAAGGACCCTAGGAGTTTGTATTATTATCCCCATTTTCTGGCAAGGAAACACTCATGGAGATTTAAATTATCTGAAGCCACACAGTTTTTTAGCAGTAGAGCCAGGATTCAAAGTTAGGTCTGTTTGTCTTCACGGCCCAGAAATATTGAAGGAGGTTTGGGGAAACCACCCAAGATTATCAATTTTCAGTTCTGATTGTTTTGCTCAGGCGAGACATGCCGTCTCCATGCCTCCCCTAAACATTTATTATAACTCTGCTGGTGCCGAGCATATGAGCCTGGCGGCTGTCTTTGTGTTGCCATGGCAGCTGTTCTTCCTCAAGGCCACCTCAGCACACATCCCCCCTCTCCCTGCAGTGGTCCTTGTACTTCAAGCTTTCTCTAACTGCTCTTCATATGAGGTCCAGGATCCTCGGCCCTGCCCACTTTGTTAGCAGGAGGGCTTCAGTCTCCGGCGGGATATTCCCTCCATCCTGAGTCCTTGGGCAACTGTAATGTCAGCTTGGGGCATCGGAGTTATTGACCAAGGGAAGCCCGTGCCCACAGTGGTTTATATTTCTTTGATCTTAATGGTGTAGTTGGGTGGAAAGAGCATGGAATTTAGGGTCATTCTGACCTGGGATTAAATTTCAGCACTAGAAATTGTTGAAAAGCTTTGCAAAATCTCTTGGCCTCTGTTAGCCATCGTTTCCTTTCCACAACCACAAGACTAGTAACACTTAACCGCGTAGGCAGTCGTTAGGATTAGGGATGTTTTAGAGATGGGAAAATGTCTTGGTCCACGCTTGGCTCTTAGCTGGTGCTCGGTAAACAGTTGTTTCTATTGCTAATGCTTATAATAAGAGAAATAGTTTATGCTCTTTGATTTCCTGACTTTCCTTGAGACCCTGATTTATGCTGGAGGCCCTCTACCCCCCAAAATGTATACACACAAAAATTCGTATAGCCTCCTGGGGGCTTATTCGGTTGACCTCAGGTTCAGAACCCCTAATCTTGAGGAATGACAGAACTACATGTCCTTTATGGGATTGTGGCACAGCTCTTTCTCATGTTGTCAGCTCTTAGGACATGTGGAAGAAACATGATACAACATTAGTAGCGTTTCTTAAAACATGTAAGAAGGTCTCAACCTAGGTAGCCAAATTAAATTTTTATAACAAACGAAATGGAGAAAGGAATAAATTATTGCTGAGCACATACACACATGCACTGGAACTTGAACCGGTATTGAAAATATGGGTCTGATAGCTGTTTTTATAAAGGAGGAAACTAAGTCTGGGAAACGACATAAGTGGACCTGTAATTACTGTGCTCATGAGCAGTGCATACTCTTTGCTTAGCTTAATACAGACACTTTAGAATGAAAAAGTTGGCTTTTCAATATGGCAGGCACATTTGTTGTGAATTTAAAAATGGCTCAACATAGATTTTATGGTTCCTATTCTCTCACCAATTTTCAGGAGGGGGTTTTTGAAAAGCGAGTCAGATGACTGTTTTGTGGATTGGGATCATTGCAAAAGAAATCCAAACCCTTGTCACAGTGTGGAAGTGAGCCAAGAGGCTTGGATTCAGAAACACCCAGAATTAGGTGGGTGCTATTCCCTAGTGACTGCGATCTTAGATAAATCACCTGTGTGAGCCTGTTTCTTCATTCAGAATGAGAGCAATCCCATCTCTGTCCGTCCATCCGTCCATCTATCCATCCATCCATCCATCCATCCATCCATCCATCCATCCAACAGATGTTTATTAGCTGCTGTTCTGCCATATAACAAATAACCCCAAAACTTTTGTGTCTTAAAACAGTAATCATTTTATTATATCTCATGATTTTTGTGGTCTGGGATTTGGATAGGGCTCAGCTCGGTGGTTTTCTGCTCTGTATGGTCCAGGTCACTCATGGTATTAACTGGTGAATGGGCTGGTCTGGAGGGATTGTGACTCTTCACTCACATGTCTGGTGCCTTTTGGGGGATGGCTGGAATGCTAAGCACAGCTGGGATTGTCAGCTGGAGCATGTGTGGCCTCTCTAGCATGGCAGTGTTAGGGTAGCCTTACTTCCTTAGATGTGTCACTCGTCTCCCAGAGCGAGTGTTGCAAGAGACAAGAGTTAGAAGCTGCAGATTTCTTAAAGTCAGGCCCCAGAAACTGGCAGTGTCACTTCCTCTATATTCTATTGGTCACAGTAGTCACTGCCTTGCCTAGCTTATAGCTGGGAGGGACATAAACTCCACACTTCTCAGTGAGAAGAAGGTCAAATAATTTACAGCTATTTTTATTTTGCCATGAGTGCCTGCTATGTGCCAGGTACCATTTTAGGTGCTGGAGATACAGCAGTAAACAAAATACAAAAAATCCCTGCCCTCGTGGAGCTTACATTCTGTTGCGGGGAGACTACAAACAAAATCCACAGATTAAATACTGCATTCCAAGATGCTATCAGGAAGACTAATGAAGGGAAGGAGTGTGGAGAGGGAGGTTGTGGCGGGGCTGGTGCTGGTGATTTTAAGAGGGATGGTCAGGGAAAACTGGACTGAGGTGACATTTGAACACAAACTTGGTAGAAATGAGGCAGCAGCCTGCAGAAACATTCCAGGCGGAGAGAGCAGCAAGCGTAAAGGTCTTGAGCTGGGAGTATCTGTGGTGTGTAAGAGAAACAGCAAGACAAGCAGGTTGCCAGAGCAGGACAGGTTGATGGGAGAGCAGCAGGAGAAGACGTCGGCAAGGTAGTGGGGGTGCAGGTGGAGGAGGGCCTTGCAGGCCACCGTAGGTTGTGAAGATTACGTGACTTCGTATAAAGCGCCTGACCCAGTGCCTGGAACGGTAGTAGCCATTTGACACACCGTGGCTTTTATTACCCATGTAACCCAGGCGTGGGTGCTCCCAGGTCCTCACTCCACTGCCTGCTGCTCAGCCGCAGCAGCTCTGCCCTGGTGCATGTTCTCGTTCTGGTCCGTGACAGCTCGCAGAACTCAGGAAGGCAAAAAAAAAAGTTTTGAGAGGTGAACCCTTATAATCTACCTCATCTCTAATAACATCAGTAAGACAGACGGACTTTGCGTTAGTGGCTTTTCTGAGATGGAGGCAGTGAATGTGTGTGTGTGTGTGTGTGTGTGTGTGTGCGCGCGCGCGCGCACACCATGGGTGATTCTTGAGAAATCAACTTTTCAATTAGAACCATCCTGGAAAGTATTTTTATTAATGGCCAGGCAATTTGCACAAGGAGAAATCCAAACGGTTGTCAAATATATGGAAACATGGTGCCAATCAAAGAAATGCAAATGTAGACTCTTGCGAAGAACCGTTTCATGCCAATTAACAAACATTTAAGAAAATATCAGCACTGGTGAGAAATCAAAAGTCAGGAAAAAACCTGCTTTATGCACAGAGCTATTCTTTGCTGTATTATCTGTAAGAACAAATGGTTGGAGACAGTGGGGAGATAGATAAGTGAGTTATGTTATACTCATTGAAATGGAGAAGTGTGAAGGTTATGTGGTATCTTTCCCTGAGCATCGCCTAGCGACCACATGTTGTCTTTCACTTGGACTAGGATTGAGAAAAAGCCCAGTTATACAGGTGTAGCAGCTTTGTAGACCTTTCTCATCTCTACTTTTTTTTTTTAAAAAAAAAACTTTTGAAGTTTTTTTTGTTTTTTAATTGTTCTTTTTGTATCATCATTATTTAATTGTTAGGTGCTCTTCGTAGGTTGTGGTGTAATGAAATGAATAAAGTAAAATGTGAAAAAAGACAGACCAAAGTTAAAATTCTATAAAAATTATGGCTGTAGGTAGACAAGGACCAATATGAATATCTACAGTTTGAAAATGGTTTAATTTGTTGGCAAGACTGTATTGTGGGAGAATGTTCTTATTCTTTAACTTTAGAATTCTGGTAATGTTGCTTTGGTATTATTTGTATGATAAAAAAAGCTTTCTTCTCTCTAGAATTGAATTTCTATTTACTGACATTTACAATGCATGATAGGTTCTTGGTCCAGTTGTTTTAGATTAAAGGTTTAGGGCAATCTTATCATCATCTGTTTGCCCAAGGGAAAAAAAAAACACATTTCATTTTAAAGTGGTTTGTTTCTTTTTAAAAAACGTTACTTTAAAAGTGTTTACTCTACCTCCCATTATGAATCTAGTCTATACTTAGTATAAAATATATTAAAAATTGAGAAAAATAACCATTAAAAACTCATCTATAATCTCATGTTTTGGTATTTCTTCAGGTTTTTAGTGATTTTTTTTTTTAAACTGCTTATTACGGAATTTCAAATATACACAAAAGGAGAAGGAATCATCCTCTGTGTACTTGTCACCTAGCTTCAGCAATCAAACTCACAACTAACCTTGTTTCATCCATGCTCTCCCCCATCTGCCTCCCTTTCAACACTGAAATATTTTACGCATCTCCCAGACATGTTATTTTATCAGGTTTTCAGTATATTTAAAAAAAAAAATACCATTTTTACTTCAGAAAGTTCAGTCAGTATTACCAAATAGCAAATTGACTTTTAGATTTCCTGATTGTTTCATTTAAAAATTGTTTTAAAGAGTTTGTTCAATTTATGATCCAGACAAGGCATACACATTATATTGATTGATATATCTCTTTAAAAAACCTTTTATTTTGAAATAATTTTAGACATAGAGGAAAGATACAAAAATAATATAGAGAATTCCTGTATATCCTTCACCCAGCTTCCCCAACCCCCAGGCTGTGGACTGGTACTGGTCTGTGGCCAGTTAGAAACCGGGCTCACAGCAGGAGGTGAGCGGCAGGTGAGCAAGCGAAGCTTCATCTGTATTTGTAGCTGCTCCCCAGCGCTGGCATCACCGCCTCAGCTCCACCTCAGATCTCAGGCACTAGATTCTCATAGGAGCACCGGTCCCTGGTGCCAAAAAGGTTGGGGACCACTGTTGTAAGCCATTATCATCGTGATTTATTTTGTTGCTCAGACTGCCCCAGATTCTGACATTGGAAGCTCCTTCAAATTGATTCCTGTGCCGTTTCAACATGCCCCATCATTTTTTGAGCACTTACTTACTTTCTAGGATCAAAGTTGTCCTCAACTCATCTTGTGTTTTTTTTTTTTTTTTACCCCAGTCCTGGAATCAACCATTTCTTCAAGGACCCCTTGTTTCTTTTATTTAAGAATAATATTTAGAAACCGAGGTTCGAATGACAGATGTCCTCATTATACTGGAGTGTCATTATTTCTAGACCTTTGTCAGTGGACAGAGCTTGGAAATAAATTTATGCATATACTGATACATGCATACGCATATTTATATTTCTATGTCCAACTATTTGAGAGTGTGAGTGTGTACATATATATTAAAGTTAGGGAAGACTACTAGAATGAACTCCGGAATCAGTATGAATTCATGAATTCACACTAACTGTCCTTAACTTTCTTAATTGTTATTTGAACCACAGGTTCTCCCTCCTTTTTCCCCCTTAAAGTTTATTTGTTGAATAATTTGGGTCTTTTGTTCTTTATAGTTTTTCACATTCTGGATTTTGCTTATTGTGTTTTTGTAATGTCATTTGTTTCTCTGCTGACTCTCTTTCTAGTAATCTGGTAGGTAGATAAGATGCATGATCAAATTCAGTTTTAATTTTTTGGCAAGATTTACATTATAGGTGGTTATTTGTACTTCTAATAGAAGATACAGAATATTTGATAATTCCCACTTTTGTGATGTTACTTGCCATTGATAACCGTTTGCAAAATAATTTAATCTCCTCATTCCTTCTTCATTTATCGCTGAATACTTTTATAGAGAAATAATTACTTTTAATCATCTAGTTATCTTGGGGTATAGGTTGTACAGCAAAGACACACTAAGAATTCACCAAAGGTAGTTGTATTGATTTTCAATTGCTGCAGTAACAAAGCACCATGACCGTGGCAGCTTAACAACACAATGTTTTTTTTATGGTTCTGGAAGTCAGAAGTCTAAAATGGGTCTTACCATTATTATTTCGATGTGTTCCCCCATAGCCTTGACTACATTTTGTTTGAACATTTAGAAAACAATCAATAACGTATTATATAGTATCCTGGTTTGCTTTAACTCATAATTGTGCATTTTTTCATGCCATAATCTTTTTATAATTTTCTGTTGGATATTTAGTTTCTTTCTGATTTTTCAGAATTAAAAATAATGTTGTGATAAATATCTGTGTAAATCCAAATTTTAGCTTATTCTTAAAGTTGGTTTTCGTAAGACTGTAAATGAGAAGGAAGTACATATTTGTTAAATTCAATCTACTAGATTGCTGTCATATAGCAGTAAGAGTTTAGTACCTTAAAATTTTTGTCAAGTAAATTCCATTTTCTTCTTTTTCTTCTAGGACCTTAGAAATGAAGTTGAGAAATTACGCAATGAAGTGAATGAAAGAGAGAAAGCAGTGGAGAATCGTTACAAGGGTCTGTTGAATGAAAGCTATCAAAAATTGCACAGTCAAGGGCAGGTGATCAGACATCTAGCAGAAAGTACCAACCAAAAGGACCAGGACTTGTTGCTTCCGGTACCAAAACGTTTTTTCTTTTGTATTTAAATCTTTTGACTTGACATAGGTTTTTTTTTTTGTTTTTGATTCTTTCAAAGGAACGTTGATGTAAAAATAAGGATGGCAGAAATGATTATAGTCTTAATTGGTATATATCAGAGCACCTCAGGGCTTTCTCTGTGTCATCTGGGCCTGAGCGACCAGTGTGGTAGTAAGTTTGAAGAAACAGAAGCTCAGCAGAGGGAAAGAACCTATCCTGGGTCACATGCCTGGTAAATGGCAGGTCCCATTCAGGCCCTGACTTGTTTTGCTCTCGTGTCCTCTTGCTTCACTGAGGGACCTCTGCTGTCAGTACTTGCTGTTCCTTCTTTGTGCCTTGCCTTTTCACTTCACTTTACTTTTCCTCTAACTATTCCTCTTTGTTTTGGAATATCCTCTTGTTAGATTATGTAGTGAATTTTTGATTCAGCTCAGACTTAGAGGTAGCTGTAATGGATTCAAATGGGTATTTAACTCTGCTTCCTGCTGAGACCTCATTAACATGCAGTGAAGGGGTGAAAAAGATACAAACCCACAGGACTAGGAATGGGGGTGGTACCACAGTAGGTTGCTGTTTGTATGATAAGTTGGATGGGCAAGTGGAAACTACACAGGATTCCACTTTCTGCACATTCTGGCTCATGCCTTTGGGATGAAAAGCTAACAAGGAGCAAGCCGATTTATCCTGCAGAATCCAGAAGGCTCGGCAGGCAGTGAAGGTATCTGCTGCCTTTGTAAACAGGAGATTTGGCCGGATGCTGGGCAATTAGGTGGCCTTTTTCTCTTCACTAGCAGGAAACGGGAGCTTTACTCTTTGGTGACCTTAAAGCAGAGAAGCTCTGGCCCAGGGATCACCAGGTGCATCTGAAAGCAGGAGTGGATCTTTTCGGTGAAAATGAGGAGAAAGAAGAGTGCACATCCAGCCGTGGGATTCCTCTGAGAAAAGACTGAAAGATGCTGACAGTTGGGGGCCCACCTGAGTCCCCACCTGGCCATCTCACAGTGAGGCTACTGCTGATAGGCCCTCACTCACAGAGCTCTGGGCACTTTTATACTTTTAAAAGTAGTCGGATGCCTTGGGTTCGTGAAACAGGAGAAAAGTGTCTAAGTGGAAATATAAAGGCCAAAGCAGAAAGAGCAAAGGTACACAAGAGGGAATAAAAACAGTGGAGGATGGGAAGAAAACTAGACAGCTTTTCAACAAACTCAACACTAACAACTTTGTATAAGAAATAAGGTCAGGATCTGATAAAAAGATGTTTGGAAAAGAAGAATGACCTATTAGAAATTGGAAGTATGATTACATATTTAAAAGAGTTAGACAAGTTGGATGGTAAAGTTGAGTAAAGCTTCCAGAAAATAGAATTAAACAAGCAAAAAAGATGGGAAAATGGGAGAGAAAAGAAGAAATTAGAGGTTTGATTGAAGAGCTCCAATATATGACTGACGGGAGTTCCAGAAAGATAGAAGAGACAAAGCATAGGGAAGGAAATTTTCAAAGTAATAGAAAATTTCCCCATTAGAAGGACAGATAACTCTACATTGAATGGGGCAGCTCTGTTCCTAGCACAATAAGTGAAAAAAGACCTATAGTCAATGCATGTCTTTATGAAATTTCAGAACATGGGCAAGGAGAAGATCTGAGAGAGGGAGAATATGGGTGCACATACCAAGGACTGTATTTACATTGTTGTGAAGGAGCCTTTCATATGTGATCAGACCCCAAAGCAGTCTCTGCAGTCTTTCCTTTTTCTTCCTGGGAGTCACATCTCCTCAGAGAGATGAGTGGTTCAAGTTTTGTCAAATGCGTAATGTTTTAGGAGAGACTGAATTTTGTTGGGTTGTGATAGACAATCTCTCCAATCAATGCAGTAACCTTTTAGGACAGGAAACAGACCCAGGGGTGACACCCTGGCCAAGGGGGCTCAGGATTGGGGCCTAACCCCGAGCGACGTGAACCCGAGCTTGCTTCGTCACACCCACGGGGGAGCTGTCACGGCGGAGGCAAGGAGGAAGGTTTGTAAGGACTGCAACCATGTTGGCATGCTGCTCTCCTCGCTGTGATGATGCGTAGACAGAGTGCATTACAATTTTATAATTGCCTAATATCTTGGGGTGATGGAAAATAGAGGACATATGGATATCGTGAAGAAAAAAATAAAATATATTCCCTTAAAGAGTGAGGAAAACCTCTTAATATTTTTTTCTTGATGGAAACCTCCTATGATTTATTTATTTTTTTCGTTAGAAATTCAGTGAAAAAGATTCAGAAGCAATACAGCGGCAGAATCGTTATTTAATGACTGCAGAGGATCTCAAGTTCAGGAGTGAAGACTTAATAACGGAAAAGTGCTCTGCTCAACAGTCACCAGGCAGCAAGAGCATCTTCTCCGAGGTAAGCTTGACTGAAATTGGAGGTTTGCATGTGAATTCATATTCTTTTCTGACAGATATTTGGTAATTCCTTTGATCTAGAGATCCTCAGATGCCATTGTGCTGATAATTGAGCTTACAGCAGGTGAGAGGTGGGGGTCTTAGTCTGTGTCCCACAGATTAGTGTCCCACAGCTGAGCCCTGGTGTTTGCACTCATGCACAGCAGACTGAGAAACTGTTACAGCTCGTTAAGAGGTGAGCCTCGTATTTGCTCTCCCAGGGTTCACCTTTCAAGAGCTGCGCAATCTCGTGATAAGAAAACTCTTTTGTTCAAATGCATGGAAAAAAGGGCACAGCAGGTGCTTCCTGGTCTGGCCTCAAGTTCTCTTTCGTGCCCATCATCGCTGATGACAGCTCACTTCTGTGGACTCCTGCAAACGTCACATTTATGCCTCTCGGCGCCTTTGCACATGCTGTTCCATCTGCCTGGAATACCTTTTCCTTCCTAGTGACTCCTGTTTACCTGGTGACTCCTGAACCTCCCTACATGCCACTCAAGTGTCACCTCCTCTGTGGCACATTCCATGAACCCGCTTAGTGACATGTTTTCCTCTCTGGTGCCCAGCACTTCATGTGCCTGTCCATCGTAGCGCTTTGTCATAGTGTTGACGTTACGGGATCCACCTTTCTGCTTTCCCCTCACTCGAGGGCATCTCGGGGCTAGAGAACTGCCGTTCATGTTTGAATCCCAGTGCCGAGCCCAGTGCGTGGCTCAGTAAACATTTGTTGAATGAATGAATGATCCTCTTAGTTTGTGAGAGATGTGTAGAGATTGGGTAGCCAGATATGGGAAAGGAAAGGAGTTCACTCTAGGCTAAGTTTTGTTTTTTTAAAACTTGTCCTTAATTAAGTTTATACATTCAGAAGACGGAGAACTCTGATGCAAATCAGTTCTCTGATGAACGGCTCTGATCACGACTTGTGGTTTCATGAAAGGTGACTCTCAGAATAATTAACCAGCACAGCATGAGTACGGCCATAGGAACAGACTCAGGCGGTAGGGCTGGAGCAGGGTCCCGGAGGCCCGCTCTTATGCCAGGCACCAACCCTGTAGTGACTGGGTCCCGGAGAGGTCTCTCGGACCCCGCGGGGAGGGGCTGGCGTGACTGGGCTGGTTCAGGTGAGTGGGTCAGGGGTTATTTTACAACTGGCTTAGAAGGAGTTTGGGATGTAGCACCAGTTCCAGCCATGCACTGTACATCAGCTCAGCGTCAGCCTTGGGCCAGGGGCCTCCACTGGCTGAACATTGGAAGCTCTTTCTTAACTCCGCCCATTTGTGGATCTTCGTTTTTCTAGAGTAAGAGAGTCAACATAAGCGACTGGAACCTGGGGGCCAGGCTGGAAGTCTGGAGGCCTGGGTTTCTCTTTTACCCCTGTCACTTTACCTGAGTGACCCAGGGCAACTCCGATGACTAAATTTCATAGGGCTGATATTTTGTGATTCTATCTTACATGTAGTTGTTTGACTGTGACCAAATTTAGTAGGGTGCTAAGATGCACACCAGCCTGTACTGAGGCACAGTCTGCTTAGGTGGACAGATCTTCACTCCTTTGAATACATTTAAACTTGGCTACTTTGAGTCATGTTTTAGTCATGTAAAAAATGTCTCGGTGTTGAACAGAATGTTTATAAATTATTGAACAGGCTGAGTATTTCAAAATTTAATCTCACTAGTTTGACCATCCGCACCACTTTTGGTTTTTTATGCTGGGCGGTGTCTGTGCTTTCATGCAACCACAATCATAAAGTCATTTCATGGGCATTTCGGTTATATTTAGATCCTGATGATGTTCAAATTACTGTGCAAAATATCTTTTAGCAAGGGTCTTAATTCTCTTCTGCAAGACTAATTGCAAATTGTGGATAAAGAATTATAAAATTATCATTTAAGAACTGTAAATTTCTAGCTGCGAGCTTAAGAAATCCAAACTGTTGCAGCCTACAGTCACTGCCCCTGCCATACACCCGGAAAGGTATACTTTTCAGATTATAATTCTTCGTAGAAAACATGTTTTTTTCCCTCTGCTATGCCCTTGGCCATTTTGTGTTGATTTAGGTGTTCTCCTCTGCCCGTTTCTACAGAGGACTTGAGGCTGTGATGATGTCTCCATTGACTCTGGGCAGTCTGTTTTCCTTCTACTCATTGTGTGAGCCTAAGAATTAATGCTGGATGAT
>CM053509.1:152394413-152444747 GCA_028627145.1 Eidolon dupreanum | reverse complement strand
GCATATTTGAGCAAAACAACAACAAGGGAAGGTAATGTTTATTGGGAACATGCTGGAGGCCGTCACTGATGTCAAGAGAGAGGTGAATAGCCAGGGGGGGGGGGGCGGAGAGACCGCAGCAGCCATGTGGGCAGTAGAAGTTGATGACTCTGGGGCTCTGTCTTTGCCATGACACACCCAGCGACTCCCGGACCTCTGGTGTCTCATTCTGAATTTCTGAATCCCTGGAGAGAGTTGTACTGGTTTAGTGTGGACACAGGGGCTGGCTAACAGGGGGTCTTCTAGGGATTCGCCCTTGTGTCTGAGGGACAGATCTCAGATGAAGCAGGGGAATGGTGGTGAGCTGGGTGGTTATTTGTGAGCTGTGGAAAACGAACTAGAGAGCCGGACACACAGTAGATTTGTGGTGATCATGAGCCTTCTGTGGCATGAGCGGCCTCCTGTCTGGGTCGTTTCTTGTTTGGAGGGGCAGAATGGACGGTGGAGGATGAGGGCTGGAGGGTGGGGGTTGGTCTCTCCTGCTCAGAGGTGCTTCTTCTTATCTTGCCCTGGGCAGCCTGGCCCTCTGCCTCTGTGCCCAGGAGATCCACCGGTGTGTCAGCTCTGCTGAGGGAGCCAAATGACTTCATTCTAATGGGGCATGATTCAACGCAGGGGACTAGGTGATTGATGAAATGGACCCAAATGGCTCCAAAGAGTTCATTTATTTAGCATGAGTGAACAATTTGCTTCTAGGAAGATGTTGACTCACTCTGACTTCCATTATGCAAAATATCCACAGGAATCTCTTAAGATTCATATCGGTTCCTGTGTTACCTCCTTACCTATTTAATCATCAGGTCAGCAAGTATTTGGGGCAACATTTGATCTGTGCCAGGCACCGTGCCTGGCTCAGGATGCTGCTGCCCACGAGGAGCCCCCAACCCTAGAGAACCAGGGTCACGGGGCAGGAAGAGCACATCTCTGTCAGGGCAGGCTTCGCGGGGAGAGTTTGGCCTGAGCCAGTTCCATAAGGTGCCTGGAGTGTGTCTGGGGGTCGGGGGGTGGCTGAGGGGTGTGATCTCTTAGGGGGAGTGAGTTTACCCATGGTGCTTGGATGGCAGGGTTTCCCAGTCCCACAGATGGGGGAGGGCAGAAGGGGGATGGATGGTGGGCGCTGAGGACAATGGTGACCTGAGAAACCTGGTGAAGGTTTGGACCGGCCGCCAGAAAGAAGAGCAGGGGCCATGGAGCCAGGAGCCCAGGCCCCGACGCTGACATCGCAGTGGGTGGTCCCCAGGGCTTGAGGCCCAGCCCGCAGTGACCCAGTTAGGGTGCACGGTCCCCAGAGCCGAGATTGTTTCGTTGGGCACGTACGTTCCACGTACAAATTCTGACTGTTAGTCAGCTGAACGGACTCCAATAAGTTACTTCTCCTCTCAGAGAGTCAGTTTTCTTCATCTGAAAAGTAGGAAGGTTAATATACCTGTCTGGGTGGGTGTGATTAGAGATCATCTGTGCAAAGTACCTGGCATAGCACTGGAGCGTAGGAGTAATAGTTATGGCTGACATTTATCAAGTGTTTACTCCGTGCCAGGCATCCTTCTGAGAACTTTGTATAGATTAACTCTTTTAATGTCCTTAGCAACCCTATGTAATATGTAGAATTATTACCTCCATTTTATAGGTGAGGACATGGAACCACAGAGACGCTGAGTAACTTGTTCAACTTGTTCAGGGTCACACAGTTGATAAGGTCACACACACTCTAATCATCACTGCCTCATGCTAAGTGCTCGAGAAACAGTAAGTTTTTTTATTTTCTATGTCACTGTTGGCCGGCTTTTATGTGGCTGATGGCGATGATGTTCCCCCTTTTTTAAAGCACCCAGTGCTTTGTATCCTTTACGGTTCATTGGCAGGTGGACCTGGAGCCCAGCTGCCTGAGTCCACATCCTGCCTCCCACCCTGACCTTGGGCACGCACTTGGCCCACTGTGCCAGTTGGGAAGAGTGGGAACACCTGAGCTCCTCGGGTTGTTGTGGGGATTAAAGGAGAAAATACCCGGAAGGCACTGAGCACGGGACAGTGGCTGACAAGCTGAGGACTCGATAGCCCTTTGTCCTGATACCTGTGGAGTTCTTCCCCAGTCTCTTCTCTGGGACCCTCTGTTCACACGTGGTGTGTAGAGGTGGGAGCCGGGAGGACCCCACATGACACTGACATTGTGCACAAAAGGCATGTGGGAGCTGCTTGTGCCAGTGACATGTGGCAGGATTTACAGAAGGGTCTGACATTTCTAGCCGCCTTGGGGACTGACTTATCATAACCAAACTGGTGGTTTAGCATCTATTTAAACCTTTAATTGGCAGGCGGTGCCTTTGCCTTGTTTTGTTCAGGACTAGAACATAGCTATATTCTCTCATGTCAGGGTTTCAGCTGTTTTTTGCCTTCTGCATCCCTTTGGTAGTCTGCTGAAACCAAGGACCTCTTTCCTGCAAAAAAACTTAAATGCACAGGATTATGAAGGAAACCAATTCTTTTGAAATTTAGTCACTGAAATATTAAAACATATGCTAAAATGGTGCTTGTTTATTGATGCATTAAATAACAAGATCGAGTGGTGAGCATAGTGACTGCTGTAGTTTTGAAGTACTAATAAGAAACATTTTGAGATATCCACAACATCTACAAAGTACCTATTTCTTTCAATGACAGTTGCAGGAAAACATTACTGCTGTGGTTTGTAGCAATAGTGGTATTCTGTCAATTCATCATTAAGGGATGCTAAATTTCAGTTAGAGGTTAGTGAAAATAAAGATGTAATTCCCCTCCCCGCTTTCGTGTTCATACAACCCCTGAGTTTTAATCAGGTTAAGAACTCCTGTCCTAAGTAGAATCTTAACTTCAGGAGAAAACATAAGTCAATGTGAAATACAAGGGCGACTTGCCGCTTCATCCTCTCCATTAACCCAGGGTCTCCCTCCCAGCATTTAGAACATCTAGTCCACGCTGGGCACTGTGCTAGGTATTCCGTACACATTAACTTTAGTTATTTTTAACATTTTCTTTGTATTTTGAAATAATTCCAAATTTATGGCTAGTTACAAGAATAAAGGGTTTTACATTTCCTGAGCCATTGGAGAGTGAGATGCCCATGTGATGCCCTCCCTGTCACTTGTGAATAGTTCAGTGTGTGTTTCCTATAGGCAGGATCATTCTTTGATACGACACAGCACAACCATCATGACCAGGGAATTAGCAGAGACTTTTCATTACCTCCTAATTAGACCTTGAAATCTCTAGGCCAGTTACACTGTAGAAGCTCCGTAAGTTTGGGTTTCTTGGCTATTGGATTCAGGCTACTAGGCGTCTTTGGTAGGAATATCACAGGAGCATCACTGTGTTCTCTCTGTGTCCTGTCCAACAGCACCAGATATAGATTTGTCCCATTACTGGCCAAGTTGACTTTGATGACTTTATGAAGGTGCTGTCTGCCAGGTATCTCGACTATGCAGTTACTCTGTTTTCCTTTGTAATAAATATTTGGAGGGGGAGGGGTGAATCTGTGTAAATACCCTGCTCTTCAAACTTTCACCCACAGTTTTAGCATCCTTTTATGTTTCTTGGCTGAATTATTTATTATCATGATGGCAAATGGTGGTTTTTTAAATTTTACCATTTCTTCTATATTTATTAGGAATAAAGAAAAGCCCCTCTTCTTCTCACTTATTCATTCATTCATGTCAGCATGGACTCATGAATTCTATTTTATTTAGTAGATGATAATCTGTTACTATCGTTATTTATTTTGCTGCTCAAATTGTTCCAGATTTGGCCTTTTCAAACTGGCCCCCCTGTCCTTCTGACATATCCATCATCGTTTGAGCAGTTTCTTATTTTCTGTCACGACAAAATGCTGTAGACATATCTTCCGTTGTCCTTGGTTTTCTTGACCCAGTACTGGCACTGGCCATTTCTCTCAGGATCCCTGGTTCCTTATAATACACAATTTAACTTTTATCTGCTCCATAACGCCGTGAGACGGTGGTTATTGTCCACCATTTTACAGGTAGGAGCTCCAAGGCTTCAGTAAGTCACTTCCTGAAATCCCAGAACTGGTGAGTGGCAGAGCCAAAATTTGAACTTTAACAAAAATTTCACATTTGTGAGTGCTGGTTCACAAAATTACACCCCCATTTCAAAAATAAGGAGACTAAACCTTGTAGAGGTTTGTCAAGCTAGTTACTTACCTAGGCCACCCAGCTTCTACCTCCCATCTCTGTCATCACTGTTTGGGATACCTGTAAAATGTGTCACCTCTTCTACTTTATGGAAGTCCCTTGCCCTTAATACTTGTCAGGTTTTGGTTTCCGAATTTCTTTTCTTTGGAGCAAGAACAAGTGTGGAAAGGCATTCTTTGTGGTGTCGTGAAAACGTTGACCCTCTCTGAGGGGTGGCTGTGTCACGCCGGTGCGGATGGGGTCACTGTGGTGATTCTTCCGTAGCTCAGCTTTATTCTGAGGTAAACGATGGTCATTCCCCGCTCCTCCTGCAGGTGGTGCTCTCTGACTGTGGCCTGATCCAGAGTCTGGCACAGGGGATCCGTCACCTTCATCTGGATTTAGAAGCCAGAACTATCCACATATGTTTGCATAATGTAAGGATGTGCTCTTTCAAAATTCTTCCCCTAATGTCAGATGCTTGTTGTCGTTTCCAGGAAAAGCAACAATTAGAATATGAAGAGCTGATTCAGGTGTTAAAGAAAGAGCAGGACATCTATGCCCACCTGGTAAAATCTCTGCAGGACTCGGACAGGTAAGGGTTTCTGGTTGGACATCACACGCGTGTGAATGTAAACACACACACGCACATGCACACACACACACACACACACACACACACACATTTTGAATAAATGCTCTTAGTTTCTAAGGCTGCAAAGTCCTATAAGTTTGCTTAGGAAGCTTAAAGTGCTTGGATGGTGATTGCCCAGTTTAAATCACATATATCTATCTTCTATCAAGAATTGTCTGACTTCTGGCAACAAACTTAGGGTAAAAATATAATAATCACTCAGATTTTTATAATACTTTATTATAAACTTAGAAGGTGCTTCTATGTATTATCTCAAATGAGCCTCACAGCTGTTCAGTGAGGTAAGTAATAATGTTATTCCTATTTTTCATAAAAAGAAGTTAAGTGACTTGTCCAAAGTCACACAGGTGGTACGTGACAGAATCCTGGGACTCAAACAAGTCTCCATGTCTTAGAGTGAGCTATGTCTTTACAGAATTACTGAAATAATTTGGTGCCCGTGAGATGTGTGAGGATAGTTGGTTACAGGCTGGTGGTCTTGTTCTAGCCTGGGCTCTGTGTCCACGGACAAGTAGCCCTCTCTGGGCCTCTGTTGGTCCCTCTGTAAATACGGGTTGGCCTCAGTGATGTCTCCTATTAAGAAGTCCTCTCTTTACACACTAGGATAGTTACAGGTGAAATGATGACGTCTGGGGTTCATTTCAGAACAGTGCAGAGCAGACGTGGACAGGGAACGAGAATGGCCGTGGTCTGGCGGTTGGGGCCGGGTGTGGGTAGAGGCGGGAGGGGCTCCTTACAGCCCAGTTTGTCTTCCTTTGTATGTGGCTCAAATTTTCCATAATAAAAAGTTTTTTTTAAAAAAATCATCCTTTATTTTAAAATAAATTATTTAAAAAAATCAGCTCCTTCTCATATGCCCTTCACTTTAGCCATAATGAAGTCTTCATATGTCTCCCCGGGCCATGTGCTCTCCTGTCCCTGCCCTTGCGTGGGTTCCCGCACCCTGCTGTGTTCCCCACGAGTCCTTGAGCTTTCTTCTTGGGGGTTACCCTTGTCAGAGGCCTGCGCAAACCCCCAGGAAAGTTGCCCCCTCTGTTTCTTCCCTCACAGCTGCCCTGGTGACCTTTGTGACCTACCTCCTCGTCTGGATCATGAGCTCCCTCAGAGCAGGGTCCTGTCTTGCTTGTCTCCATCTCCCAGTGCCTGTCACAGGGCCCGGTACAGAGGAGGCACTTGGGAAATGTTCTGTAGATAAACACACCCTCCAAACAGCCCCCTCTCCCCCACCAGCCTTCTAAGTTATGAGATAATTTTCAGATTTTAAAACCTGAAATGAGTTTAGGGAAAATGAAAACAGGCTGATGAAATTCTGGGAGTAGCATCACTCTCTGAAAAGGGAGCTTTTTCCAGAACCCTCAGCTGCCAGGCATTTTCCCTTGGGGGAGGGGTTGAGTACTGTGGGAAATTCAAAGGGGGGATGGGCAAGGGGAGTTGAAGTGTGTGGTTTCTCCCAGGTTCGATTCTGGGTACTGAGAGGCCCTGTGCGTGGACACATTGCTCTGCAGCCCCCTAAGCATCCCGGATGGCTCTGGGTGTCATAGGCTCTTTCTTAATGTGTAGAAATGTGGGGTGGGCCCGAGGCAGGTCTGCCTGTGACTGACAAGGAGGCTTGAAAGGTTTCCTGTTCATCTTCACAGTCAAAATACATGTAGGGTGAGCTAGGCCTGGGTCCAAAGCCCAGCTCTGCTACTCGCAGCTCTGCGTCCTGGAGTAAGTCACCTTTCACCCTGAGCCTCAGCGTATGTATCTGCACAGTGAGATTGGCTGGCCTCCCACCCTCTGCCCCTCCTTCCCTGCCTGCCCACACTTGCAGACCCCCAGGGCTCAGCTCTCCTTGGCCCCTGGGCCTGGGCCCTTACTGAGACACAGCCCGTCCTGAGAACTAGTACAGTTTACACTTCCCCGGGACTCAGGGATTCTCAGCCACGGCACTGTTGGCGTTTGGGGCTGGATCACTTTGTTGGGAGGGGCTGCCCTGGCTTTCACCGCCACAGGCCAGTAGCGCCCTTGCCTGCCTCAGTTGTGAGAACCAGCAGTGTCTCCAGATACTGCCACCACATGTCCCCTGGGTGGCAAAACTGTCTCCAGATGAGAATCACTACTGTAACTCATGGGAATCAGAAATTTTGGCTTATAAGTATTATCTTTTGTTTGGCAGTTGTTAGGATGTGTGGAAGGAAGGAAACGATGTTTTTTTTGAGCATCTGCTGTGTGTTAGGCACTGTACCATGCTCTTTCCCACATAACATCACATTTAATCCTCAGGACAGCCCTGAAGGAGAGCTGTCACGCCCACGCTACGGAGGAGGAAACGGAGTCTCGGGCAGTTTGCCTGACTGGCCTGCGGTCCTGGAGCCCCTCCGTGGTGTGCTCCTTGGAGTTTGGGGCTCCGACTCCTCATTTCTGCCTCCTCCCCCACTACGTTCCAGAAAGAGGAACGCACAGGGCTCTCGCTTCTTTCTGAGTGAAGCATCTTTTGTTCCACTAACTCCTCACACCTCGAAAAGATTCTGGAGTTGGGGCAACACAAATGACAGACACAGGCGCAGCAGCTGTGTACTTTTCACCCTGTCAGAAAATAGAAGAGGGAGTGAGGCAGTTAGCTTTCCCGGCCCTAATCGCAGGAGCTTCGCTGGAACAATCTCTTTTTTTTCCTGGTTGAACATCTCTGTAGCACAACCGCATCCAAGCGAGTGCTGTGCTGTGACACCTCTGTAAGGTTTTCCATCAGCCTTACAAATTGATCATTATGATTGTCTTGAAATGGAAGTAGGTACAAGGCGCTAGTAGGGTTCCTTGCCTTGCAAGAAGGCTGCTTCACAATGAGCCATCGTCGAAGCAGCAAGCATAGAAGATTAGGCATAATGGTTTATTTTTCTTCCAATATATGTTGATTTATGCGTGCAGTCCGATGGATGGAGCTGGAAGAAATTTCTGAAGGAGAAGTGAGGCTCAAGTCTCTAGCACATATATCTAGAGCGATAGCTCCTATCCATTGTGGGGCTTTGGACCCCTTTTGAAAAATCTGTTGAAATCTTATAGGCCCTCTCCCTAGAAAAAAGCCACATAGTCATAAATTTTTGTAGACAGCTTCAAGGTGTTGATGGACACTCTTAGGGAACCATAGGTGAGACGCTGGACAGGGAGTGATGTATTTCTTGGTGTCTCAAAAAGGATGCTTTTGATTTGTTAGCATGTTTTGGTAGTCTCAAAAAATGTTCATATGCTTTGAACCCAGTAATTGCACTGCTAGGAATTCATCTTGAGAAACTACCCTGAGTCTGAAACAAGGCTTTAGACACCGAATTCAGTGAAACATTGTTTATGTCATGCAGATGTCGACCTGGGCCTCTGCTCTCTGAGAGCTGGGTGTGGAGTGTGCACATCAGGAGCAGTTCAGAGCCCAATTAGTGGATCCTCCGGCCCAATTAGTAGCCACTAGCCATGTGACTATTTCTATTTAAATTTTAAAAAAGCATCCGGTTCCTCAGTGTGTCAGCCACAGTTTAAATGCCCAGTGGGCACATTGGGCTTGTGGCCGTGGTATTAGCACAGACACAGAACATTTCCATCATTGGAGAGGTTCTGTCAGACAGCCCTCCCCACGATTAAAGCAGATTTTGGGCGCTGTGCGTTTTCTTGGCCTCCTTCGAGTTCTGGGTTGCTCTCTGTAGCTCAGCACTGTATCACAGCGACCCCAGTATGAAACTTGACACCCCCTCAAAGTAGAAGTCTGTTCTAGGATGTATTCGTGAGTGGCTGACACATCCCAGTGGAGTTCTCTTGGCTCCTAAATTGGTCCTTCTCTCCCTCCTTTTATTGACTCATTCTTTCTTTTTTTTTCTCTTTTCCTGCCCCTCACCTTTACCCTGGTACCACCTCTTTTTGGAGGGACACAGCCGGTGTTCTCCCTTGTCTCCTCTTCTGAGCCCAGGGGCCAGGTGACACCCGAGCTCCAGAGAGCCACGCTTTCTGTACCCAAGCCTCACAAGGCATTTTCCAGAGAAGCATTCTGCAGAGTTAAACTATTTTTACCTAGTTCTGTGTACCAAAAACTTGGAAATGATCCTAATGTCCACTAAAAGGGGGTGAAACATTTACCTGTTAATAGTATAGAGTCATAAAAAATGATGTTTGCAAATAATTCCCAAAAATATAGGGAAGTCTTTAAATGAAGATTGCACAGTTTAGCATTGTACACCCAGAATTATTTCAACCTCGTAAAAACACTCAGGAAATACAATCTGCCATGTGTTAATTGGTAGTGGGATCATGGTAATATTTGTTTTCTTTATGTTTTTCTCTTATATTCTAAATCTTCTATAATAAACATGTATTTACGTTTACAACTAGAAAAAAACACACAAATGACATAAAAAGCAAAGGAAGGCTTGCTGCGTTTTGCATCTTAAAGCACAAACAGGTCTGTTTTAAAATTTCTGGTGTCTTGTTTTACCAAGTGTCAACAAACTGCAGGCTGAACTAAACAACATTTTAGCCCTGCGGAAGCAGCTGGAGCGGGATGTGCTCTCCTACCGGAATATGCAAAAGACGCTGGAGGAGCAGATCAGCGAAATTCGGAGGCGGGAAGGTACTCACTCTCTTGTATGTATTTCCCGTTGGTTTTTCCACTTGGAGGGCCTTGGCTGAACTTGAGGGGAGTCCTAAAACTCCAGTAGGAGATGAGGCACTCACAGGATCTCATCTGGGGATCCATTTCTGTGGTGACTGTTCATGTTGGCTCTCCCAGACTGCATCCAGCTGGTCTGGGCCTTCATTGTAGAAGGCCCAGCGAACTGCATTAAATCTGCAGAGGGTCTGCTGCGGGATGCCGACCCGCTGCTGCTTGTGCTGTGTTCTGCATCAGTCGATGCTTCTAGCTTCAGTGAGCCTTCGAACTTCGCCATCCCCTTTCTCTGGGAAACAGCCCTCATTGCCCAAAATGTCTGGGGCTCTGCCTACCACAGCACCCCATGCTGGGAGCCCTGACCACAGACACGTGGGGATGAGGTTGTTTGTCGCATTGCCACGACCACGAGCGGATTCATTTGGGGGGAGGGGGACTGAGGGTCCCGTGGTCCTTGTCCTGCTGTTGTCGTCACAGTAACGTTTGGCCCTCGCCCTTCCCAGCACCGGAGCCCCTGAGCGTCTGGGTGGGAATCTTCTTCCTTTCTGTATCTCTGGCCCAGGGCATGGCACACGTAGTAAAAATCAGCCATAGCTTTGGTAGGTTTGACATATGTTGAGCACCTACTGCGTACAAGGCACAGCGTCAGGCACTCGACCTCTCATCCCTGATCCTGACGGTCATCCCGTTAGGCAGAGAAGGTATTGACTTCACTTCACACCAGAAGAAACTGAGGTTCAGGGGCGGGGGTTGGTTTGCCCAGACGTGAGCCGGGACATCTTCCTTCGCGGTGTAGCACTTTCCAGTGTGTTAGGGGTATTCGCTCTTTCCCACGTGTGTTAAACGAGAGCACATCAATAAGGAGCCTGCCCCTCCTCTGAGCTTTTCTTCCCTATTAGGCTGTGACCTTTGTGGCAGAGGAGGCAGACCCTTAGGTAGGTGACCGTATTCTCTTAACTCAGATGTAGCAGGCAGTTCCTGTGCTTGGTGTGCTCGCTGCCACGGAGGACTGGGAGGCCAGTAAGGAATACATCAGGCACTTATTTCCCTTGAGTTCTACCCTGGAGGGTCACATCTGATTTCCCTGTATTCTCAGCTAAACAGAATCACTCCCCCATTTAGACTGAAGTCACCGTTCGTTTGTGCCACGCAGAATGGTCCCCAGGTATAGCACTTGATATGCTAGTTATAATTCAGAACTGGCTACAGCGAAAGCTTACACAGCCCATGATGGAACTATACTTTGAGGTACTGGCCTGAAGAGAAAGAAGGGAAAATTACTTTTGGTCCAAAGCTTAAACTGTGTGTACTTACGCCCACACCTGGCCCCCCACCCGCACCCAATTCACACTGCCTGAAATGGATTGCAGCTGGGATTGGTCTTGGATGGATCTATTTCTGATGTTCTTTTTTCTCCTTCCTCCACTTTTTTTTTTTTTCTGGCAGAAGAACCATTTTCATTTTATAGTGATCAAACATCTTATCTGAGTATTTGCCTTGAAGAGCATAATCGGTTTCAAGTGGAGCATTTTTCTCAAGAAGAACTTAAGAAAAAGGTACTGACCTATTAGTTTCAGCGCTTTGTTGGTTATTTGTTGTCTCTTGGGTTCCCGATCAGAAGTGTAAGATTCTGAAAGCCCTTTCCTCTCCTTTCTTCCCTGTCCTCCCTGCCTGTCTTTGCTCTGTCTACATATGTTACCTGGGGTGGCCTCCCCACGTCTGACGGACCCCTTCTCAGGCTTGAGGAGCCAGCCTAGGCTCCCCCTTCTCTAGGAAACGTTCACCAGCCCTTCCATGTAGAGTTAGCTGCCTTTTTCTCAGCTTATTCGCCTCTCTTCTTGTACCTGATCTCATCGATTCCCTGCTCATGTGGACCTGTAATTATCTGGCTGTTTGTCTGTATCCTCTGCCAGGCTGTGGACATCTTGTATCTTTTTAATTTCCAGTACCTGGCACACATAGTGGAAGTTAATAGACACTTTTTGAAAGAATAAAGATCCAGGTTTGATCAATAAGTCTTTTTAAAACTGGAAAGGCTTTTCAATCTGTTGTTCGTTGGTCTAGTTAGAATGGCTTAGTATTTCAGTGTTCTAAGAGCCATTGGTAAGACGAGGAAGCCTGAGCTTGGAAGAGACTGTTTTATTGTAAAAATTATCACACACATGTGACAGATTCACTTTTATCTTGGAATAATTTACATTCTGATGGAGCGGACAGAGATGTAAATAAGGAATTACAGCATGGAGTGCAAGAGTTGCTGGAATAGGCATAAGTGCAAGACATAGGGCAGCAGAGGTTAACTGTTGGGGTTGTGGAGTGCTCACTTGATCAGAGGAAGCCTCTCAACAGACGTTAGCACTGAAATGGGTTTTGAAGGGCGGATAGGAGTTCGCTTGGGTAGAGGGCTTTCTCAGCAGAGAACGAGAAAATAGCAGGTATAAAGTACAGAAGTAACAGAAAGAACTATAAAAATTTTGGTATTTGGGGAGGAGTAAAGCAAGGAGCATTGAGGCACTCATTAATTTTTGAAGATAAGGGAAATGGAGATGGTAATAGCTATTGCTAGTACCTGCTGTGGCCAAGTTAAGGGCAGAATGTTGTCCCTGGTTGTCACTTAGTAAGGGTTTATGGAACCAGAATGTTTTCTTCTTCCCACGATAACCTTGAGGGTTGGGTCCAGTTTGTATTCATGTTTTGCTGTATTGGGCATCTGCTATGTATAGTCAGAATAGGACTGTCCGCTTTATTTGAGAGGCTCACGATTACCCCATTAAGAAGTCCTTGGGAAATCACTCGCCATTGTGATTTGAAACCCATGGAGAATGAAGGTTGGGGTGTCTGCTCAATTGCTTAAGTTCCTGGCCTGGCAAGGCCTGTGCCCGAAGTAGGAGAACTGGGCTGGCATCTACCTCCTCAGGATTTTTGTAAGGAATGAGCAAGTAAAGCTTATGGGAGGATTTTAGTAGCTGTCAATTGCTTTGTAATTGAAGACTGTTATTACTGACATTGCTAAGATAGGTGTACAAAGGATGTGGATGCTGTGAAATAAGGCTCTGACACAGTCTCAGAAACTCAAGTCTCAGGAATTTCCTCCCGAGGGTCTCAAGTACAAGACGGAGGTGGTACAAGCTGTCATTAGACTGTACCAAGGACTTCAGTGCTCTGTGGCCATGGTTGCGTTCAGTTCTCTCAGTAAGCCATTCCACAGATGAGGAAATGGAGGCTTAGATTAGGCAGCTTGCCCAGGATCTCTTTGCCTTGAAGTGGTGACTCTAGGGTTAGAATCTAGGCATGTTAATGTTTTTTTTTTTTGTTTTTTGTTTTTTGTTTTTTTTTTCACTGTACCTAGGGTAGCCTGACGACTAGAATCAGGCCACCCGATTCTTCTTAACTGATGCTGACAGCCCTGTTCAGTAGGAAGGGCTGGGCCCAGCAGCGAGGCCCTGGGAAGCCAAACCCCGCTCGTGGGTGTCTAGTCCTCTCTCTGATCTCATCTCCTAGGTCAGTGACCTTTTACAGCTGGTGAAGGAACTGCATACAGACAACCAGCACCTGAAGAAAGCCATTTTTGATCTCTCCTGCATGGGTTTCCAGGGGAATGACAGACTTGAATCAGTAGAAGAAACGGAGGTAAGAAGAAACATTCTTGCTGTCATATGCTAATTCCAAAAACAAACAAACAAACAAATAAATAAATAACGGCCCTCAAAATACCTCAAAACTGCATCTGCCCTGGGCAGTCTCTGTTGAAATTGCCTTTGCAGTGATTGGGGTTTTGAGGGCCCTTTGAGTTTCTCACGTTGGGGTCACGTCTGCATGGGCGTGGTCATGATGTTGTGGCCCGGGGTCTGTGCTGCAGCTGGCACATCTGGATGACTGGGGTGGTCTGGGGGGTCTGGAGAGTTGCCAAATCACCAAGTAATTGGGGTAGTGTAGATGCAGCGTTAATGAATTCATTAACATTGAAAAACAAATAAGTAAACACATTTCTCATTTACTTTTTTTGTTAATCCTCCAAATTTTACGCATCTTCTCACTCTCACGGCACCCAGACATCAGGACTTGATCAGATGTGTGTCATTCCTGCCCACCCCCACCCAGGCTCTCCTGCACTCTGCCACGTGCAGAGGACAGGCCGGGAAAGAAACAGTGCCATCAGCCCACAAGCCCAGGTTCCTGACGGAGGCAGTGTTCTGCTGGTGGCATCTGAAAGCTCAGCAGGGCCATGAAAGGTTAAGTCACGGCGCCTCTCTCTGACGTGGCTCGTGGGCCTGTGCGCTGGGCGAAGGGGGGGTCTCTTAGTGCCGCCTGGGGAGGCGACGGAGGCTCCGTTCTCCCTGGCGGCCCCTGGGTCTTCACTCGTCTTTGGGAGGCGTTTCTCCGATTTTCTCTGTCTTGGCCCATGCCGTACATTCAGAGGACCCTGAAGTCGAGACAGAGAAGAAGAGTTTGTCGTTTTCTCCCTTCAGTTTCTAACGTGGCCTCACTCTCTCCCAGGAAGAGCCTTGCTCCACACGTCTGTTAACCTTTGTCAGGACACTGGAACTGTTCTCACCACGAAACACAGTAGGGCCTTTTTGTTTTGGGATCCCCTGGAACCTTCTTGGTTAGAGTTGTCTTGAACTCAGCCTGGCCTGCCAGGAAAATGGAGGTCTCGTTGCCACATCGTGTCTGGGGAAAGATTTGTCAGCCTTCAGCTGTCTCCTCCCACCTTCAAAGTGGGAAATGCTCAAAGGTATTTATGCTGCGCTCTAGCCATCTGCTGTCTTTGAGAGACGGAATGTTATTGATCTTAGCCTCCAGGGCTCCAGATAATTTTGAAAACCAAGAATATCTGCAGTCCATTTAGGGAGAAACAAGTCTCTTGGTTTCTTTTCTCCAAGGCAGCATTTTTAATAAGCAGCTCATTTTTCACCTACTTCATTTGAGTCGTAAATGGCGAGTTTGTTTGTTCATTTGCCCTTTGAAAAAAAATCCGTTAAATGTCCCATTATGTCCTTTGGAGAACAGAGGCCTTTTCCTCTTCCCACTCTGAGATCTTAATACCAGCCGATTCAGATTGACTCATTTGTCAGATTGCGCTTCAATGCTATGTTCCCTACGAATAGCCTTGTCCTTTGTAGCACAGGTCCCCCATCTTCCCCTGGAATGGGACAGTATGATCCTATCCGCCTGGGAAGGATGATGCTCCCACAATAAACTTGAGCTGAGGGAGGGGAGGTTGTTAGGGTCGAGGGTGGGATGGTAAAGAGGGGAGGCCACCCTTCCTGGGAGTGTGTGGTTCTCCTTTCCTGAGCAGCAGGGCTTGCAGAGTGGGTTCTGGGCGCCATGCCTAATCTCTAGGACCCACTATATCTGAAAAGGGAAGAAGAAACCCAAATATATTTTGTGTTTTTAAAATTTCGCGTTTTTTCCTCCATTATTTAACCCATAGCATTACCTAACACTTGGAAAATAGAGAAATTACTCCTAATCTTGTCACTTTAAAACACAGTTAACTAACATTTTAGACTCTTTTCTGTTTGTGTGTATGAACACGTCCATAGCCACTATACATATATGTACACATATACGTATATATGTGTTTATATATATATGTATGTGTGTATATGTGCGTGTGTGTGTGTGTGTGTGTGTGTGTGTGTATGCACAGTTTTGTCTCTTTTTTTCCAGTTGCTGTTATGTTACAGCACTGTATTCCATCTTATGAAGGCACTGAAATTTAACTAAGTGCCTCCCTATTGTTGGAAATGTAGATTGTTTCCAGCGATGCACTATTTTAAATTACCTGATGAGTGTCTTTAGACTCAAATCTTTTTCTGGGTTTAGGAATTTTTTCCTTAGACCATATTCCCAGATACGTAATCCTCAGGTCAAAAGTGCAGGAAGATGGAGGTATAAAATAGGCCTGTCATTTATTTTCATATATCTCCCTCCTGTAACTTTTAATTAGACAAAGGGTAGAAATAGTAGGAGGCCCGTGATAACAGCTCGTCAGGTTTGTCTTCAGAATGGTTGCTGTTGAGTGGATTCCTCCAGCTGCCATGACACTGCTTTGTCCTGCATGTGGGCAGTTCCCTTAAAAACCAACCAAACAAACAAAAGACCAAGAACAGGTATTCCTTTGTGTTAAAGTGCCTTTAAAAAATTTCTAACAAGGTTGCCCCTATTTCCTTATATGTTTTTTTTACTGGTTATTAACTTATGTATGATGGGAAAACGCGGTTGAGAACTGATATAAGGAGTGATTCGAGCAGACTGCTGTCGTTGGCGGCCTCACCACCTAGGTTTCACCTGCCCGTCACCGCTCCATCTTGTCTTTTTGGTAAATTTCAGTGTACAAACATCAGTGCCCTTCCCCCTAAATACTTCAACATGCTTATCTTTAATATGTTTATAGTTATTTTTTCTTTTAAGGCTAAATTTATATACAATGAAATGAAGGAACTGTAAGTCTCCATTTGCAAAGTTTTACAATATATGTACCTGTGTGACCCAAACCCCTATCAAGATCATGTCCCCTCTGGTCAGTTCCCATCCTCACCCCCAGCCACTCTTATAATTTTATTCTGTCATGGATTACTTTTGCCTGTACTGGACCTTCACATATATGGAATCATAAAGTATGTTTTCTTTTTTATACCACTTTTTCACTCAGCATGTTTTTGAGATTCATCCATTTTGTTATGTGAAGCAACAGTTTGTTCCTTTTTATTGTTAAGTAGTATTCCATCGTTTGGGTGTATTAGTTTGTTTATTCATTCTGCTATTGATGGATTGTTTCTAGTTTTTGGGTATTATGATAAAAGCTAATATTAATATTCATAGACAGCGGACATATGTTTCCAGTTCTCTTGATGAGCACAGAGGAGTAGAATTCCAGGGTCATAGGGTAACTAGTTTTATAAAAACTGCCGATATTTTTTCCAGAGTAGTTTAACATTTTATACTCTCACTAACAAGTTTAATAGTTCTAGTTGATCTATATCACTTGAGGATGTTTTAATCATAAGGGAAGAAGCCAACAGCGGGAGAGGGTTCCTCACCCCAATTTAGAAACTTTTATGCCTTCATAAGCATACTTACTCATGTCTAGTCTCTTTATTGCTTGATAGTTAGTAAGATCTGATTTGTGATCGTCAGTTTTGGCTGATCCTGATTGCAGATTTGAATGTAGTTAGGCTGGATACGTTCTGATCCTGAGAAGTTTTCTATACAATGAGTTTTTGAGGTCAGTTTGCTTTGTTTATTTTTCTTCTTCCCAAACAAGAGTTTCTTCTAAAAAGAACATTAGAAAATTTTAAGTTGGGCTGGGAGAATTGTAGGGGGAATTGACTAAGTAGGAATTCATAGAATAAAACTATGGCGACAGAACCCTGGACATCTCATACGTATGACATGCCCAGCAAGTGACTCAGCATTTAGTCTGTGACTTTAACGCTTTGGTGTGATGGGTTTGATATAATTTTTGAAATTTCTTTAACTGATGCCCTCCCTAGGTGTGGCCACCTTTCCTCTCATTTTTTATTTGGTTAATCTGGGTATCCTACTCTTACTGAGAGCTGAGATCTGGGTATCAGCTCTTCCAGAGAGCTGAGCTCTGGCCCTCTTGAGAACTTTGTACTGTCCATTCAGTAGAATGCAGAACCTTTAGGATTTACACTTATTTAAAGCATTAGGGATTTATGCACTTTTTATAAATAACTGTCCTTCATTTTCAAAAGCATAAAGTTATCGTCGGGCAAGCCTGATACTCTGCTTATTAGCAATGAGGACTTTTTGTCAACAAAATGGCAGGGCTGCCGGGACCGTCCATCTCAGATGTGTGACAGTCCAAAGAGAGGTTTATGCCCTGTGCTAAATAGGAGGAGTGATGCATAAATCAGGCACACCATAAATTTCATTTACTGCTTTCTCGCTATTTGATATTTTCAATTCCATCAATAGCTATTTTCCAAAATCTTGTTACTTTTATATAATATGAAAGTGAATTTAGCAATGGCAGGAATGGCGGCAGCTCAACAGACAGCACATTCGATTTATAGCAGCTCAGGGAAGGCCGGACGAGGACGGGGGAAATCGCTCTAGTTATTTCTTGGAGAATTTGTCCTTAAATTATGCCTGATCCCAGGCAGCTGTATGTGATTTACCAGAACTAGCAACCCTAACTTTGGTTAATTTTTATTTCATGGCTTTGGCATTTGTTTCTGCCTTTTTTTTTTTTTTTTTTGATTTGCTTTTTTGTTTTGCATTTTTTTAAAAAGTCATCACTGACTTCTCCATACATATTCATGCTGCATCCTTTTTTGGGGTTACATTTTCACACCATTCCATGCACCACGTAGCTTCCGGCTGGCAAGGAAGATGAGGACACGCTCAAAATTGGAGAGGATGTGGAGAGTCATTACCTGACTGACCAGCATTTGGAGCAGAGTAACAAGGTAAGAACATGGCAATTAATTCCTTATTCCATCCACCTCTCTCTGGGCCTAAGCCAGTCTTCTAGTCAGGAATGATTCCGATGGGTTTTCTCTTTATTCTGCCTGTACTGAGTCCCTGCTGTGTACCTGTGGAGAACAAAGAGATAGGTAGCCTCTTCTTTTTCGAAAGTTACATTCTTGGTGGCAGAGCCAGTCATGAAACAGCAAACAAACATATAGTTGCAAATATAAACAGGGCTGTTGCAGAATAATGGGCATTGGGTGTTGGACCTGGACAGATCTTTAGGGATGTAACCCAACCCATTTGCTTTACGCGCTGGAGACTGAGGCCTGTGTGGGAAGGTGGTTGATCCAGGGCACAGAGTAAACCAGTGACAGAGCTGGGACAAGAGCCCTTGCTCTGGACTGCTGTGAACTCCCAGATCATTCGATTGCAGTGTAAGGAGCCGCTCCTAGACCCAAACTCCTTCTCTCGGGGTCTTCTGCAATCTCTTGATCGGGAACCCAGCTTAGTGGCATCTGGGCATTGATGAGAATTTGTCCGCTTGCAACGTTCTTCCAGTCACACTGATACTGAAACTTTGGAGCAAACACTCTCCAGATTGAAAAAACCCTACAGACTGGGATGTGGTGGGATATAGGAGGCTGCAGATTTGACATTTATGGCCTTCAAGGTGTTCAAGTTCATGGAGTAATGAATGGGAAATCATTAAAATGTAGATAGTTATGGAGGGCAGAGCAGTTGAAAGCAGGGGGCTTTGGAATCAGATCTGACTTTGAGTCTTAATCACTGTCTCTCTGACTTTGGAGGTCACCTTTCCTTAACACTTAAGCCTGAATTTCCCTATCAATAAAAATAATAGTACTTCTTGTTGGCATTGTTTAGATATTTAAATAGAAAGATATGTACTAAGTGCTAAGTAAATGATAGCAATTACTGTTTTTATTGTTATATTCTAGGTTTTTCTTTCTTGGGAGGTCGCTTATTTAGATGGATTTAATAACTAGATTGGTGGCAAACAAGATCCTATAAATAACAGCTCATTTGTGTGGGTCTTGTCTTCCATTTGAAAACTTAATCATTTTACAAGTGTGCAGAGAGGGGTGTGATGGCTAGTGTGTATATCACCAGCAGTAATGAAGTCAAGGGGAGTTATTTATAGATCGGTAGAAGAAATTTACAGCTTTGGAAAGGAGAAGAAAGAATGCTAATTGCAGCACCTCAAGACATGCCCAGCACAGGCTTTAACTAGATATACCCTTGGTACCACTCCTGTGACCTTCAGTGACCCAGGAAGGTGGATCTGTAAACAACATCTCCACGGGAATTAGGAACTCTTCCACCTTCCTAATGAGACAAATCAGAGTTACGTTAATTAGGATGTATCTGCAGAGAGCAAGTCGGCTTTCTGTTATGTAATGGGGAGGATACCTTGCAGGGGTGTTTAAGTGCCCACAGCATTGTTAATGGGCGTGGATTCTGTCCTCGCCTAGGAAGAACTTGCAAGGAGTGGGCCTTGGGCCAGAGGCACACGCCGAAGTGGGTAGGACACTGTGCCATGCACACCAAGTGAGTCACCTCATTTTGTTCTCATGGTCACCTTGGGAAGTGGCATTGCTATCCTTATTTTATAGGGGAGAAAATCCGGGGAGAGGAGTGACAGACACAGACATCTTTGTACTTTCGCCAGAGTAGCTCGCTGCCGGAAGGAGGGTGTGTGTGGACCCAGGCGCCTGAGTCCCTCTCTTCCCTCTTTCATTTTCTCTTTGGCTTACTTGTATTCACGCATTCGCTCTCAGTTTCCATCCTTTTTCTCTCCTCCATGTGCCCCCTTCCCCTCCTCCGTAGTCCATTGTTTGACCAAATATTTTGATTGGCAGATTATGGAGGACTATTCCAAAGGGGGCTGCAAAAATGGATATTTGAAGCACACAGATTCCCATATTTTAGACTACGATGGAGCCCACAAACCTGGCCGCCCCGGAGACCAGCGAATGGAGGAGGGCAAGCTCATGAACCTGCTTGCCCCTTTCTTCAACGAGAAGGCCACGTTGTTATTGGAATCCAGGTAGACATGGGGTCCAGGCATGGCTTTATCTCTAGTTTGAGGGGAGAACAAACGCTCACTTTGCTAAATGGCGTTAGACGACGGTGCTGTGTGATTTACCTCAGAGAGCTCCTGAAATGACTTGGAAGGAATCTTGCCAGTCATGCAATTCAGTCATTAGGCTGCATGCTAGTGGCTGTGACGGGACTTCAGCAAAGCCTCATGCGGGCCCATTATAAAGAGGAGAAAGAAAGCTTTCCTCTAAAATTATTCCTGGGAGCCCCGAAAAGGGCTGTCTGGCTGTCAGCGAGAGGAATCACCCCCACCGAAATCTCTTCCAGTTTCTACAACAGCTTAAAAACCGCCGTTGTAGTTGTGACTCTGCTGTTTAATGTTGAGCTTGAGCTAAAATTCTCGCTTCATTATATCTGCTGGGAGTCATTCCTATGTGAAGAAATACTACAGGGTCTTTTCCTTAAAATGGAGAAACATTTGGTACATTTGGCTCCTTTAGGAGCCAGTTTTCCTCCTCTCACGTCCTTTGGAGTCCGGCACGGCAGTCGCTTGGGCTTTGGGGCCAGAAGGAGCTGTGCCTTCATCTCTCGGTGCCCCTGCTGCTCTGACCACTTCTTGGGGTCGCTGTGGGGGGCGAGGAGAGCGCCGTTTTAGGACGGTGGCTGGCACGTGGCATGTGCTCAGTGATGAACGTTTTTAGTTCTCCCCCAGCACAGATCGAGAAATGGAGCCGGGAACTACTGCCTGTGACCCTGGGCAAGAGCCAGGGACCCTGCCGTTTCTTACATCGTCGGTGGGCTAAGCCTCATAGACGTTTCTTTAGCTAAAATGAAAAAAGGATCGAAGTGTTCTGTGTTTGTGAGCTAACCCTTCCCCAGTGCCTGACACCTGCCTGGCATTTTTCTGGCCTCGAGTCCTCTTGGAGGCCTTGCGCAGTGGCCATTCTGGTTTGTCATCACAGGGAGCTAGGTGACCGTCGTCAGCGCTTGAGAAATGGCGGATTTCCTTAGCGCCAGGGTCCCAAATGTTGCATCAGGCTTAAGAGATGCAACTCTCTCTCTCCCCGAGGCCACCCGGGAACGCGCCTGGGCGACGCGAGCCGCGGAAAGGACGATGGGCTGTGGGCGGGGGGTGATGGATGAGTCAGGTACGTGTGCCCCCTTCTAGTGGACAGCAGCTTCTCGTCCCAGCGATTGTTGTCACGCAAACACATGGGCTCAGAGCTTCCAGTCTTTCAGTAGAAGCCCCCAAATTGTATTCTAAATCTCTCGACTTTTAAAAATTTAGATCCAGTTATATTTTTTTAAGAGAGCAATTTATGGACTCACACCCTGCAGGCAGGCTTGTGAGTATCTGTGGTTCCGTTTCCTGTTCCCTGCAGGTCCCGTAGGCTTCCAGGCCGTTTGGGGCCAGTTCTAGTATTGGAACAGGCTTTCTTAAACCAGCCCAAACCCGTTGCCCTAATCTCGTTCTCTGTACAGCTGCCATTCACGGTGTGCCATTGAATTCCACGACAGAGGAGGTGCGGCTCCCGGGGCCCCCCTGAAGTCCTGACCGGGATCCGCACCTGCCCTGGCACACGCACACTGTGCCAGGGCCAGGCTGGCACTTCGAGTGAAAAGCCGACTTCATTTTACCCTCACACCAGCTTTGCATGCTGCTGCTGGTGACCTTTTTGCAGACGTGGGAGTTGACATTTGGGGGCTTGGCACTGCCTTAGTAAATGGTAGGGCTGTTGGAGACTTTTCTAAAGGAATCTTATTAAAAGACTCCTCAGGAGAACCAGGGCTCTGATTGGTCAGGGAAATGCCAATCTTCTGCCTGGAAACTCCCTCCAGGAGGTAGGTGGCTTTGGCGCACTAGAAAAACCAGTTTTGGAGACAGACAGACAGACCTGTGCTCCAGTCCATTTAGACCTTGTGACATAACTCCCCATCTTGGTTTCTTCATCTGTAGCATGAGGGTGTTTGTGCTTAACTACCCTACCCCATAGGCATCTTGTAAGGATTAAGTGAAATAATAGGCATAAAATATAGACTCAGTTTGGTACTAAGTGGGATTTTGGTGATATTACTGCCTAAATCATGCCCTGCCAATTGCTTCTACCCTTTTCCAGTACCCTCAGGGAAAAGTTCATACCATCTGCAAGATACAGCAGCCAGCCAGTGACTTCTGCCTCTGTAGTTGTTGCTGAGTCCAGTCTGATACCCCAGTGCAGAGTTCCCATAGACGTGGGCCTGACACGTCGTCCCTTCACCTTTTGAGCTCTTCTACCTTCCGGCCCCCCACCCTAGGGCCTAAGGGGCTAGCGGAGTAGCTGGGCCCCAGGAGTAACTCCGATTCAGCTTACCTGTCCGCGAGGATAGAATAAGGATACAGCTTGTCCAGTAGTCACCGTAGCCTAAATAGTTGTCTTGCACTTGACCAACCAGAGCAATTCATTCATTGGAGGTGGAGGGAAAGGGTCAATACAGGCCAGTCCCTCCTCTCCTGCGGTGGTCACTGTGTGTGTGATCCCAGCCCTCCCTTTATGTGCTTCCAATTTGTTTTGGCCCCATTCCCGAGAGGACATGGTCTAGGGTTTTATCACCCTTCCTTACGACCTTGACTTGGCCAGCTGTTCCTGTTACATGTGATCATATGACAGGTCGTCTCTTATATTTATTTATTATCATTAATTTCAAAATGAGCACTGAACATTGCCCAGCACAAGACCGTTTTGCCGCTTCTCTTCTCCCCTCCCTGACTGATGTCCTTGCCTTATATGTCACTGAATAAACAGGAACAGTTGAACTCAAACCATTTCACTCTTCTCACCAGTACTGCCAGCTTATTTGCCTCTATACCCATGAACTCCGACTTTCCTGCTGTTGGAATGGAAGAAATAAACATCCTGCTCCTATCAAAGACCGCCCCTCCCCTTGGGCACCCTCTCTTTTCTGCATCATTATTTTTTTCCTGTCACTGAATCATTTCCAGTAGCATAAGACATGCATTAATAGCAGCCATGTGGGAGAAGCTCCTCCTGCAACCCACGCCCGCCCATTTCACTCAAGCCACCGCCCCATTTCTTGATTCCCCTTAAAGGCAAGATTGCTTGGAAGAACTGTCTGTATTTACCATGTCCACTTTCCTTCCTTCCATTCCCTCTTTGTCCCTTCACCAGTGCTTTCATCCACTCCACCTGTCCAGGTCAGTGACAGTCTCCAAGTTGTGAAATCCAGTGGCCGGGGCAGCCTTTCCGAAGCGGTGGGCCACTCTGCCTGGCCTTCCGTTCAGGACTCTTCCTGTTTTCTTCTGCCTCACTGGCCTCTCTTCCTCAGTCTCCTTTGCTGCCTCCTCTTCATGCTCGCTGTTGAGTGTTCGAATGTCCCAGAGCTGTGTTCCCGGCCCCTTTTTTCTTTCTCTATCTTCCATCTCCCATGGCTTGAGAGTGTGCTACGGGACCGCCACATTTATCCCCACAGCCTGGACCTTCTCTGGATCACAGTCATCTGTCTCTTTGACACGTCTACCTGAGTGTCTCACAGACACTCACACGTTAATCTGTCCAGAACCCAACCCCCTGTTCTCATCTCCTGTCTGTTGTTCTTTCACATGTCAGTTAGTAGGACTGCTGTCTAATTGGTGTAGCTGTAAGTAGTTCCCACAACCCCCATATCCACCAGCAAGTCCTACAGATTCCACCGTCAATGCGTGTCCCTAACTTCACCACTTCACACCTCTTCTCCTGCCCTCTTAGGAGCCCACAGCACAGCCTCGACAGTCCGTTCTCCACAGAGCAGCCAGAGCGATCTTTTTAAAACAGAGATCAGATCATGTCTCTTCCATGCTTAAAACTCTCCACGAATGTCCACTGCGCTTACAGTAAGCTCAGAGCTCGTGTCTTGGCCTCTGCCTGTTTCTGTCTTTATCGCTCACCCCCTTGTTCACTGTGCTCCAGCCGCCCTGACCTTCTTTCTGTTCCTCAGACATCCCAGCTCGTTCTCACCTTGGGGCCTTTGCAGTAGCCATTTCCTCTGCCCTGAATGCTCTCTTTCTAGGTGTACAGGTGACTGGCGGTGACCCAGCTTGGTGTCAGCTCTGTAGAGAGACCTTCCTGACCCCTCTGTCTAACAGAAACCCGTTTCTATACATTGTCTCAGGACTTCCTCCCTTAAATTGTAGGACTTAATCATTGTCGGACATGATCTTAGTTATCCATGCACGTGTGAATGTCTGTCTCCTTAATGAAACGTAAGCTCCAGTTCCATGATTCTTTTCGCCTTGCGTTTCTACTGCCTTCCATGACCAGTGAGAGGTGCTCAATAAATATTTGAAGGACTGTGCAGGCAATGAAAAGCTCAACATCATAGCAGAAGGTAAGTTTAGAAAACTGGAAAGAGTGCATTGCCCCTTTGGAATCAGAAAGGCCTGGGTTTCAGTCTTTGCTCTGCATTGAGCCAGGGGATCTGGACTATTTATGAGCCTGTTCCTTCGTGTTTAAAATGGGGTTAATGTTAGTCTCCATCTCACAGTCTTACTATGAGGACTAAATGCACTTAGTGTATTTAAACGAACTGACATACCATTCAGTGCTTCATAAATGTCAGTTCCTTTCCCCTTACACCTTCTGTGTGACTAAGATGCTCAGGAAAAGTACATAAACAGTGTTTGGGCCTCTGACAAGACTCTTGGACTGAGCCATTAGAAAGGTCCTGATTATGGCAGCAGCTTAATGAACCCGGTTTCTAGCCAAGGAACACTTGAAATGTTTCATTTAACATCACCCCCACTTTAGTATATTATAATGGTCTCTTTCACTACCTTTTACTACTGATTTGTAAAGTCTTTTTCCTGGATTTTATCGTGTGTTGTTTGGTCATGAGTAATGGCATTTCTTTGGCTAACTGAATAGCAATTGTCATTATTTTTAATCTATATTAAGGGAAGGAAGGGAAAGGAAAATTTAGCTTAACATACCTGAAATACCAGAAATATTTTTCAAGTCTGGGTTCACTGAACTTTTAAGCTGGTTTGTGTAGTCTAGATGATTCTGTGTTAGAAGTGAAAAATGTACTATACATTTTAATTCTGTTTTTTATCCTTGTACTTTACTCTTTTTTTACTGCTCTGTTTCGTTTGAATTGAATGGACTCTGCCCCAGAGGTAGATGATGGGAATCCAGATATGAGTAAGGCCTCAGCCTCCCATAGAGGGCTCGGTGGGGAAGATGGAGTAAGGGTCCCTTCCGAAAGGGCAGCAAAGATACAGCAGAAGGAAGCTCAGGGTACGTGGAGGGAGTTGGTAGCTGGGATCTGACTGTCCCACAAGGTTTCCGGAAGTAAGGCAGGCAGGAGAAGCTGCAGATCTAGTCCTGACGAGGGCCCATTCTCTCCCCTCCCCTCCGCTGGCTGCCGCCACCTGACCCGCACTTTCTTCCTCCCGGAAGAGCAGCAGCTCTCCAGCTGGCCCCCCTCTGCCCTCGCCCCCCACCCCGTTCCTTTTTTCATAACTTTCTGTCTCAATTTTGTAACTTCGTTTTTATGAAATTTTTTTCTCATATCTTTAGATGATTTAAACATACTTGTCTTAAAATCTTCGGTTTGCTGTGTTACTTTTATTGCCGCGGTGTGAACTCTCATTTGCTGGATCGTCTGTCTTTCATGATAGTGGATTTTGTTCGTCAGTTTGCTTTGCCTTGTTAATAGCTCTGCTCAGCTTCCCACGCTTCCTCCTCCCTGAGTGGTGGTTTTGAAGCTGCCTCGACTTGGCTTTCTGGGTCTTACCGTAGGGCTTATGAAATTTGCATGGTGCTCCTTCTATCGTGGGAGTTAAATTTCTGGCCCTCTGCTTTCTACAAATGCCCCCCTTCTCATGACTTTGGATCTTTTCTGTTAATGACCTTTGGATAAATTTTATCTTGATTTTGAATCTTGTAGTACACCTCAGAAAATTTGGTTGTTATATATTTATGCTGTCCTTTTCGTGTGTACAGAACAGAGGAGGAAGGTGCCCTTGTGTGTACTCACCTCACCTTCCTGACGGGAAGTGTCTCCATTCATTCTTTACACCACAGCCAGAGTCACCTTCTCAGAGCACGTGTGTCACCATGCTTCTCGCGTGCACAGAGCCTCGCAGTGGCTCTCCTGAACATGGCTGGGTTCTCCCCTGCCTCACGTTCTGGCCTCACCTCCCTGTTCTCCAGTGTCTTGACTCTGTTGATATTGTTTTTCGTGCTTAGGATGTTCCACTTCCCTTTCTCCTGGCTGGGCCCATTGATTCTAGAATCCCTTTTCTGACGTTCCTCCTGCACTGTGGGTTGATCGCTCCCTAGCCCTCCCAGACATGCGCAGTGCCTGTGTTTTAGTTCTTACCCGGCAGAGGAGTGACCTGTGTACATTCCTGTCTCCAGCAGCAGTCTGAGTCCTCGTAGGCAGTTCTGCACACCCAGTGCCCATTACAGTGCCTGGCACAAGAAACACTGAGTCCCCAGGAAAGCAGAACCCAAGATAAGGCCTTGAGTATATATGGTTTATTTGAGATGTTGACTCTAGGGAGCAGAAAGGAGAGATCGGGGCGAGGAACATAGGAATGGAGGCCAAGCCGATAAGGGTACATTACTGATCTAGTGACTGCTATGGGAAGCTGGGGCTCAGTCCTACTGGGCACCCTATGAGGGACAGCATACGCTGTGCCTTAGTGTTGACCCTCCCAAGGATGGGAGACTGGGACCTTTACCCAATGGCTCTCTCCCCCACTGCTTAAGGGCTCCCTGCCCTAGGTATAATCTGGTGTACACACTTCCATACTGCCCGGCTGGCTGGCTCACATTGCTCTGGCAATGTCCCAAGGCAGCAGAGAGATGCAAGGAATGCTGGAGGCGGGACTGTCTGCGTCTGCGGGAGCCATCCACACAGCTGTAGCTGGAATCTAGGGAGGCCTAGGTCATGTGGCAAGGGGTGTGAAAAGCATCTGCTACCCATATACTCGTTTAATCCTCATAGCTGTCCTACAGAGGAAGACTTACCCAATTTTCATAGAATCACAGTTAGAATTTGAAGCCATTTTTTTCCGATTTCAAAGCCACTGCTCCTTCTATTAAGAGCAGTTTGCAGCATCCTTTCATTCAGTACCTACTGACGAGTACCGGTTGTGCACCGTGATGGAGCAGGTCACTGATGGATCCACCAGGTTAGACAGAGTCATCCAAAGCCATGCTTTCCCCCTGGATGCAGGAATGGGGCCAGGAAGTGGGTGGACCTTGAAATTGTCATGAATACTTTATGACCCCGTTTGCTCCTTTCTAGGCTCAGCCTGTGTCCATATAGTCATGTGGCCCCCTCTCTTGCTGTGTACTTAGGTCAAATCAGTCCTCTTCTTATCCATGAAATAGACATGATAGTATCTACCTTGTGTGGGTGTCGTGAGGTGACATGGGATCACTTACTTGGTGGGGGTCCTGGCACATGGCAGGTGCTTGCTATGTTTAGTTTAAATAGAATCTGGGCTGTTCGTGGGAAAAATTGGGAAACTTGGTAAGTGACAAAGGCCATTGCAGAAAGCTTAGTTCTTCTATTCCTTCCCTTTCGGAAAAACAGGCCAGACCTTCTGAAAGTGCTACGGGAACTGCTTCTGGAACCAGTATGTGTGACAGAGCAGGAAGTTTCCAGAGAACCCTTTGACGGCAAAACCGAGAAGACACTTAAGCAGATGGCTTTTCAGCTGCAAGGTGAACTTGGACGTTTCATCCAAGCCAATTCATTGTCCCAGCCACGTGGTGAACCGGAGCTGTCCAAGGTGGAGCTGAAAGATGCCTCAGTGCAGACGGTGGCCACGGAGGGCGGCAGGCGCAGACTCGGACACGGAGGAGACAAGCGACAGGCCTGGGAAGAGAAGCCGACAAGCGCCGCGTTGGGCACTGAGCCTCGGCCCGAGAACATGCGGAGGGCGCCCTGGCGGCAGGCCACTCGCCTTTCCTTCCCCGGTGCGACCGACAAAGTGAGCTTTTCCACTTACTACCGACATTACAGAAACAGGAAACTTAGAATCACTTCTGCTCCCACCGCTTTTTTTTTTATTTATATAAAATCATGTCTCCCTCTGCCCGCACTTATCCTGGCCTCTACCTAGAAGTGTGAGTGTCTGCCCTAACCTTCCCCAAAGTATTGCTAACGTTTTCCCTTTCTCTCTCTCCTTCCCCGTCTCTCTTCTACCTTATTTATCTGTCGATCATGACATTTATGTGTTTTCCTTATTCAAGTAGAGTCGTGTTCGTACATCTGTCCATAGTTTTCTCTTGCACGTCAGACATCAGGACTGTCTTTCCTTGTAACGGCTGTGTACGATTCCGTTGTGCAGAATATGCCTAAATGTATGTAATTTTCACCTTTCGATGGACATTTACTTTTGCAGGTTGCAGTAGAATTGCAATGACCTGACTTGAGGAGTAGAGACAGGAAGCTAGGTTTCAGTTTCCGCAGACTTTGTATCTGAGAGGTGCTGTTCTGTGGGCTTTGTCTACATTCTCTGATCCTCACAACACCCTTCAGAGATGACGAAGCCAGACCCCAAGTGCCCGTGCTTCACCTGCAGTGAAGGGGCTGCGCTGGGACCCTCACTGTGCCCGACCGCTCAGCCACGCCGTTTCCCCGGGTCAGGCCACTGTCCAGCCCTTGGCTGGCCTCAAGTGGTGGGGCTCACTTTTGTTGAGTGAATGTCTGCATTTTGCTTTAGTCAAGATGCTGTCTCTAAGCTTCTCCTCAGATACCATCAGATATACCAGAGTATTAAAAAACAGACTCTCTTGACTATGTTTGATTAGAACTTTTGCTAAAATCCTCCTGGGAGGAGGGTTTGGGTTGAGGATCCCATAACAGGAAGATGTGAGTGTTTTGATAGAGAAGGAAATAGGTCATGTTTTTAACAGAGCTCCAGCGATGGCTGTTGGTATTCCTGTTTGTGATGCGTGTTTTGTATCTGAGAAATCAGCTGTACATACTGCTTTCTAGCACTAGAATGGAGAATTAAGTTTATTTTCTGACCACTAAATTACTGCTTTTGTACATACCAAAGAGAGTTAGATATATCATTAACAAAATTGCTTTTGATTGTTTTAAATTATGCACCAAAACCATAATTTCTAGAAAAGGGCTTTCTAAAGATATCAAAAAGAAAGAGAAAAAAAGAAAAAAAAAGACACTGCCATTATATTAATGGTACTCGAGATGCAGATTTGTGCAATTTGGCTAGAATTAGAAATGCTCTCATCTGCCCAGCTCTTGTAGTCTGTACCTAAATATTAGGAAAAATAGATTTTTCTCCTCTATTTGTATGGGAGATATTGTCTTATGTTCAGGAAAATTGGGTAATTGAATGAACTTAATTTACCCAAATATATTGTAAAAAAATTTTTTAAGTTTGGAGTTATCCTTTTTGCTTGTGTTTATTTGCAACCGTGTTTACTTTTTAGCATCTGCTACGTGTGCCAAGATTGTGCTAGATATCTGTACATATTTATACATCACATTTAATCTCTTAATAAGCACATGAGTTAGGTTAATTATATTTTATATATGAAAAAATATAGGCTCTGAAAGCTCAGAAAGTTGTCCAGAGTGACTCAGCTGTTAAGGGGAGTAGTATGGATTTAAACCGAAGTCCTGTTTTCGAGGTGGACAGGGATATCATAACGCCACCTTTCACAGCAAGGGTGGAGCCCACTTGTCACCATTGCAGCCTCCAGCCTGTGCAAAGTAGAATAAAACTGAAATGATTTTCTTTGTGGTCTTTGGTGACGCAGTGAATCAGTAATCCCAAAGCTTAAGAACATCATTGCAGCCCAAGAGTGAAGTGAGGAGACTGGATATACTTCCGATTGTTGAGTTTTAGAGGTAAGAGGATAGACTTTAAAGATATACCTGTGATTGCATCGGTTCTGGCCACTGACCTGCTCTGAGTACTAGGGTAAGTCACCTCACCTTTCTCAGTGGCTCAGATAGGGTCATTGCAACCTAGACCCGAGGCCGGCATGACGGTTAAGTGAGGTCGTGTGTGGCAAGAGCCTTGTGCATGGTAAGAACTCAGCTTCTGTGCTTTCCTGGCCCCCTTCCGTTTCCAAGTGAGAAGTTCCATGATGACGTCTTTAATAAGGTGGTAGGTGGGACTCTGTTCAGTGTCCATAAGGTAGCATTTTGTGTGGTGTTATTTTAGAACCAGCATTGGGTTGACTGACGGCAGTCTTCCAGCCTGAAATTGGCTTTGGCATTTGTGCACTTGCAGATATCTTTTCTACTGCCATCTGACACACAGATTTGGATCCAAGAATAAAAAGATTGGTGGAGACTAAGGACCAAGCAAATGACTGTTATTTTGCAGTCCTCTTTGATGAGGCATCCACCTCCTCTCAACTGGCCCCCTTCACCACCGCCAGCTGTTCCTGTCCTTGAACCTGTTCTCTCTTCCCTGGAATTCCAGGACAGAACGTGCCTCACTTTTCTAAACTGAGCAAGTAGAGTCTGAAGAGCTAGTTTGAGGTCCAGCTATCTAACCTTGTTGTACGACATTGACTGGTTGTTTGACATCTCAGTTCTTTGTCTGGAAAATAGGCATGATAACTTCTATTATTATTCTGTGAGCCCTGGGAATACAGAGTTTACTTCAGGATTATGGGAGAATGTGCTTGAAAGCATTTCACATCGTAGGACGTGCGAGAAGGGGCTTTTCCTGTTCTTTCCTTCTTGAGGGACTTTGCTGATTTCCTCATCCCCAGGGTCTCAAATAGTTCCAAATAGTTTCAGGTTCCTTCTCTTCCACTTAAAGAAATTTTTAAAAATAATAGTTTTATTTAGATATAATTCACATTGTCTATATAATTCATCTATTGAAAGTGTAAATGCAGTGGATTTTAAAAAATATATTCATAGAGCTGAGCAATCATTATCATAATCAGTTTTAGAACGTGTTCATTATCCCCAGGGAAATCCTGAACCCTTTAGCAGTCACTTCCTGTTTCCCCTGACCTGCCACCCAGTAGCAGGTAACCACTGATCTACTTTCTGTCTTTATGTGTTTACCTGTTCTGGATATTTCATATAAATGGAATCAGATAACCTGTGATCTTTGGTGACTGGCTTTTTCCACTCAGTGTAATGTTTTCAAGGTTCATTCATGGTGTAGTCTGTATCAGTACTTCATTTATTTTTATTGCCAAATAATGGTCCATTGAATGAATATAGTGCATCTTATCTATCCATTCATTAGTTGACAGACATTTGGGTTGTTTCCACTTTTTGGCTATTATGAACAGCGTTGCTGTAAACTTTCATGTGCAAGTTTTGTGAGTACATAGGTCTTCGTTTCTCCTGGGTATATACCTGGGGGTGGAATTACTGGGTCATAGAGAAACCCTATGTTTACCCTTTTGAGGAACTACCAGACTGTTTTCTAAAGCAGCTGTACCTGGTTTACAGTTTAACCAGTAAATTGATAGTTCCAATTTCTCCACATCCTCACCAACACTTGTTATTATCTTTTTGATTATAGCTGTCAGTATGAGTAGGAAATAGCAGTGTTTCATTGTAATTCGATTTACGTTTTTCTGATGACTAATGATGTCAAGCATCTTTTCATGTGCCTATTGGCCATAAATGTATCTCCTTTTGAGAGATATCTGTCAGAATTTATGCTCATCTTTTAATTGGATTCTTTTTGTTTTTATTACTGAGTTGTAATAGTTTTTTAGGTAGCCTAGTTTCAATCCCTCTCCTCAGCATTTAAATATGTTTAAAATTTCCCCACTTGAAAGACACTTCCTTTTGGCTTAAGTTATTGTTTACATGTTTATTCCACAAGTAGTCGTTGAGTACCTACTATATACTAGTTCTTGTGCTAGAAGCTGTGGATAGAGTATGACCAAGAAATGCAGTGTCCCCAAACTGTGGAACAGAAGATACACAAAGAACAAGTAATCACAGAAGCATTTCATTAGAATGGTACTAATGTTCTCCTAGAAGAATTATAGAGGGCGGTGAGGTTGTAACAGGGAGACCTGACCTGGTCTTGGAAATCAAGGCCCATTCTCTAAGGAAGGCACATTTGAGCTGAGTCCTAATGAATGTATTGGGATCAGTGGGAGAGGAGGGGTGGTAAGAAAGAGGACCCTAGGCAGAGGAGACAGCATATGCCAAGGCCCTGAGGTGGAAGGAACGTAACACGTGGAGGAACTGATGACAAGGTGAGCATGTGGCGGGCGGGAGAGGAGCAGTAACTCAGGCTGCGGGTCATGCACAGCATGTAGGCTGTGGTAAGGACCGTGACTTTGTCATAAGAGAACTGAGAAACAGCTAAAATAGTTTTAAGCAGAGGGGAAGAATGGTAGGTTTGCCTTTTCTGCTGCACTATGGAGAGTGGATTAGAAAGGGCCAGAATGAATGTGGGGGACACTCCTGAGGCCGTGGCTGTGGCCTAGTGAGGGCCAACAGTGTCGTGGAGCTGGATAGTGGCGGTAGAGCATGGGAAGGGGTGAAAGAAATCAGAGACAAGTCGGGGGTTGGAGTTAAGGAAACCTGGCGAGAAATGAAGTTTGTGATGACTATAAAGGGAAGTTTAAAAAGGATTCCCAGGTTTTTGGCTTGTGCAGTGAGTGCATGGTGGTGTGAGTCACCAAGACAGATTGTTGAAGTGGCGTAGCTTTGGGGGCATGGAGTGATAGAATGAAAGAGTTGACTTTGGAGCCCCTGTGAGCCACTGAAAGTAAAGATGTCTAGTGTAGGCAGGTCAGGAGCTTTGAGCATGGGAAGTGTTTATTGGATCAGTGACCCAGTAGCTGCCGAACATGTTAGTAAGAGGGGTTCTGGTGGACTAGCAGGGGTGGGAGGCAGGTTGGCTTGGATTGAGGAATGGGTGGGAAATGAGGAAATAGGTAAGGAGCAAGAAAATGTTTCCCAGGAGATTGCGTTGGACAAGGGACTGCCATATACTGAGCATCTGGAATGTCCAGAGAAACAGTGGGCCGGGGCCAGGAGGGTGTCGAGGAGAAAAAGCTTGGCACCTGCCGATCAGAGGAAGGACTGCAGACTGCGAGGCAAACACAGAATGCCGTTCTAGGAACCAGAAGTCTGGACAGCGGTTTGAATTTCGTTTGCTAAGATTGGCGTGAGACCATTGACTGTGCGGCCAAGGCAAGGATATTCAATGTTGTATACGTGTGTGTTTTCAGGATGCTAAAAAGTCCCGCTTGCCCATCCTCGTAAAACCATCCCGGTCATCAGGAAGCGTGTCTCGGACCCCGGCCACGCAGGAGGTGGTGGCCCAGCTGCAGGGCCAGATCTTGGAGCTGCAGGAGGAGCTAAAGGAGTTTAAAATTCGCAATAAGCAACTTCACCAAAAGTTAATTGTGGCCGAAACGGTGAGGGAGGGGAGGCCAGCGCCAGACAAAACGCCACTGGAAGGTAAGCACCGAGAAAAAATGTGTTCTCCGCCAGCTGGATGAACGACCCGCTAGAACTGCTCGAAATGTCAGCCTTGTTGTTTAGAATTGCAATAAGTTGGAGTATAAATTTCACAAATTGCAGTGATTAATCTTGACTCTTGACAAATACACAATCAAGAGAACTCAATAAGGAAAATGGATCTGTTGTTTTTGTTTTATTCCAGAGTCTGGATGAAGGGGGCTTGCAGTGCTCCCGAGTCTTGTGCGGTCACCATTCCCCCTTCGTTTGGGATTGTCCGCGGGGGCCCAGTTGTGGGGCGACTTGGTTCTGGGCTTTCTTTCTGACTTTGCCTGTGGAGGCCTTGGGCCCGTGGCGTTGGGTTCTATATGAGAGGGTCCTCTTCGTAGGGTCCTTTGAAATGTCCAGGGCTGGTTCCACACCCTGCTGGCCTATGCCTTCCTCTGGACACGACCCCTGGGACAGAGGGTCAAGGTTAGACTCCATAGACTCGGAGGGGGCACCTTGGTGGGGTCCTCTAGTCTGGGATCGTGACCGCTGTCCCTTTGAGAAGCTGAAGGAAGCTGAGGGAGCTCTCAGCACACGGGTGGCGTTGAACATCATTTTCACAGGGTTTGTGAATCCACAAAAGTACTTACGTTGACTTCTGGTTTTGAACTTCTGCTCTAAGCAGCCCACCATAACAAGAACAGCAGCAATCTTTTCTTTATCTATTCAAAAAGTGTGTATTAAACCCTCCTGTGTGCCAAGCACTGTCGTAGTCACTGGGGAGATAGGAGTGAACAAAACCCATGAAGTCTTAGGTGTAGCTTGCATTCTCGTGGGCGGAGAAAGACAATAAGCCGATAAACAGGTGTGTGATATGAGAGACGGTAAGTGCTGTGGAGGAAGATAAAGTGGGGGTAGGGGGTGGTAGGGAGGAGTGGGAGTAGGGCCTCTCAGTGTATGTGGAACGTTCGGGAGAACCTTCCTGCTGAGGCGATAGCTAAACAAACTGAGAGGAAACGAGTGGACTAGGCGTCTTGAGAAGTACCTTCCTGGCAGAAGGAACAAGGGTGAAGGCCCTGATGTGGCTCTGAACTTGAGAAGCTGGATGAGTAGAGAGGAGGCCAGTTACCTGGCTGGAGTGGAGTGAGAAGGAGGGAGAGGGAGAGGCGAGGCCGGGAGCAGATCGAGCAAGCCCTCGCAGGCTCTTCCAGGGCTTTGTCTTTGGCTGTAGGGAAGATCGCAAGCTGTCGGAGGGTTTTGAGCAGCAGAGAGACGTGAACTGGCTTGAGCTTTAAAGCAGGGATTGTGCAACCACGGCCTGTGGGCCACGCTCGCTGCCTGTATTTGTAAGGTTTCACGGGGACACAGCCACACTCAGTCATTTGTGCTTTGTCTATAACCGCTTTTGCACTACGAGGGCAGAGTTGAGTCGTTGTGGTAGAGACCCTGTGGCTCATAAAGTCTAAACTATTTATTTTTTGGCTTTTTAAGCTGACCACTGCTGTAAAGAATCACTTTTCATGTGAGCCATTGGAAGGATGGAGTTGGCATACACTGAGATGGGAGCGCGGCAATGGGGGCGGGCACTGTGTGAGAGGCCAGCTGACCATCCCCGTGGGCGACCATCTCCGTGACTGACCATCCCCGTGGGCGACCATCTCCGTGACTGACCATTCCCGTGGGCGACCATCCCTGTGGCGACCATCCCGGTGGGTGACCATCCCCGTTGGGCGACCATCCCGGTGGGCGACCATCCCCGTGGCTGACCATCCCCATGGGTGACCATCCTGGTGGGTGACCATCCCAGTGGAGATGTCAGGTAGGCAATTGGAGGTGGACACATCTGGAGTCAAGGGGAGAGATCTGGGCTGGAGCTGTAACTTAGGAAAGATCGACGTATTCCCGGCATTTGAAGCTGTGGACTTGGGGAAGGAATTGAGCCTGGGGCTCTCCAGTAGGCAGAGGTTGGACTGAGAAGGAGCGGCCAGTGAGGCCGGAGGGGAGCCCTAGAGGATGACGCCCAGAAGCCAAGTGAAGAATGGATTAGCTGTGTCAAGTATCGCCAATAAAACGAGCAAGATGAGGGCTGAGGATCGGCCTTGGGGTCTAGCAGTGGGGGTGTCCTTGGTCACGTTGAAAGGAGCTGTTTCTGTGGGGCTCCCTTCTGGCCCGGGTTCCAGAGAGAGGGCCCAGGGGAGCAGTTGGAGACAGTGGGGACAGGCAGCACTGAGGAATTTCACCGTCAAGGGGTGCAGAGAAGCAGGCCACTTGGGCGCCACACTGTCAGTGAATCTCAAGAGGTTCAGTGAATCAGGTGACCATGGGTGACTGCGGTCAAGTGGGGCAGGTGGTGGTGTCTGACAGCATGAACTGCAAAGCTGGAGTGTTTAGGGAGAGACAGGATGATCTGAAAGTGTCGGTGAGGAGCAAAGGTACTTACATAGGTCCAAGTCCACGATACAGGGGGTGCGGGAAAGAAACGTCCCTCCCTGGGGAGGAGGCGGGGGAAGCTCGTCGGGGTCAGCCCTGGTTTCCTTGGAACGAGAGAGTGAAATGAATGTGCAGGGAGGAGACTGAGGTTATTTGGGATTTTGCCAGCGAAGGGTTTGTTTGCATACCATGGTGGGAAGATTGCACTGATTACGGCAGTGGTCCCCACACTTTTTGGCACCAGAGACCGGTGCTCCTATGAGAATCTGATGCCCAATGATCTGAGGTGGAGCTGAGGCGGTGATGCCGGCGCTGGGGAGCGGCTGCACATAGAGATGAAGCTTCGCTCTCTCACCCATCTCTCTACTGTGTGTGGCCCAGTTCCTAACAGACCACGGACCAGTACCAGACCACAGCCTGGGGTTTGGGACCCCTGGATTAGGGATTTTCAGAGTGGTTCAGGGATGGGAAATGACTGGACTTCCTGGGGCAGGAAAAACCAGGTACCCATTGTTCATTCAGCCCTACAGTCCACTTTAAATATAGGATCTGATTGAATCCTCGTTACAGTCCTTTGAGGCATGTACAGTAAATACTTCTGTTTAATCACTGAAGCAGCAGTTTTAGAAGTAAAGTGACTTCGCCGCAGTCTCACTGTTAGTAACTTCTGATCTAGGTTTGAGCCAGACTGCCCGATCTCAAGCCTGAGCCCTTCAGCGTTTCATAAAGCTAGTGTGTGATACTTTGCCTGTGGATTTTATGATGATCTATAGCCAGAGGTATTTTCCATTTAATTTTAGGTTCTTTCTTGGGTTTACCATGGTTAGGTTTCAGAACAAGTTGGCTTTTGGCAGAATTACTCTTCCCCTCCCTCTCTCCTGTCCCACCTTCTCTTAATTCATCCACCTGCCCAACCGGGCATCCATTCGCGGCATCTATTCACGAGTTCAGCGACCGTTCCCTGAGCACCTGCTGTGTCCCCAGCTGCGTGCACTGGGCGCAGGAGAGAGAGAGAGGGGAGTGAGAGACAGTCTCTGCCTCTGAGAGCTCCCTGTCCACTGGGGGAGGCAGATCATTAACAGGTCCGCGTGGGGCAGGAGAGAGGGACACTTCAGAAAGGACCGATTTTATGGTAAGGGTGACTCAGCCCAGCAGAGGCCCGGAGCCTTTCCCCACGGCTTGCCATTTGCACCTAACAATATATTTTTTTTCTTGCTGAGACCCCAGGGTGCCCCAGCCCGGTGCTGCTTCTGCAGTTGCTCAGATGACCCTGGGGGCTTTGCGCTTCTTGGGCAAGGTGGGGACGAGTCTATAGAATTCATTTTCTCACTCATAGTTTTTTGAGAACCTGGATGTAAACCATTTCAGACAAGCTGCAGTATATTTATGCTTTTTATGTCCTGTTATGGCAGCTCGATAGATTAATTTTATCTTATAAATTGCATTTTCCCTCCCCAGTGTTTTTATTTCCCTGTTGTATTTTTGTGTTCTTCTCAGTTGCTTGGCTAAGTTTCAAGACTATGGTTTTATTTATTTTTCGTTCTCTTTGTGAATGCCTATAGCCTGGCCCCCTGTAGGAGCAGCCTACCAGGACAGCCCCGGAGAGCAAAAAAGAACCAAAACCACACCCTTTGTCTGGAGAAACAAGGGAGGGGGCAGTGATCAGCAAACCGGTTACGGCACCAGGCAGAATCCAACCCCTCTGACTGTTATAGCTACTGTGTGCCAGGCACCATTTGGGGTGTTTTATGTAAAAATTATTACTAAGCCCTGCAACAGCCATCGTAAGACATCATCATTATTGCTGTCTAACACAAGAGGAAGCTGAGGTTTTTCAAAAGAATTGATCCAGGGTCACTTAGTTGGTAAGGAGGTGGACGAGTCGGGGTACAGTAGGATGTACCCTGAGCTTACCAGTCCATTTGTCAGAAACTTTTCAGTTAGTCAGTGGGCTGCATTCTGGTGGCTCAGCCTAAAAGGGCACAGTGCCTGCTCACGGGTCTCAGTCAGTCATTGTTCTCCTTGGTGCTGGCTGTTGTCATGTGTGCACAGTTGGCCTCCAGCCACCCGGGAAGGTGGGTCAGAGGTGAGACTGAGCTGACACCTGTTTTATCGGGTTTATTGTCAGTGGGAAAGGTACAGAGACATGGGTGAAATAACAAGCAAGTTGAATCTCTTTCTTCTTAAAATTATAAATTTTTATAAACATGCAGATAAGCACAAAGGATAACATAACAACATTCATGTTTCCATTCAGCCAGAATGAATAAATGCTCACAATTTTTTTTTTTACTTTACATCTTTTTTTCCCCCCTTCATTTAAAAAAAAGTCACCATAAATTTGGACCTCATTCAACTCTGTAAGAAATAATTGTCTTTGAGAATTCTAAGTTTGTCTTGGGGTAGCCATGAGAATACCCATGTCTGGGAAGACACTGAGTCTGGCCTTGTTCCCAATGGCGTCTGCTTCCCCAAGGCCCACTCATTGCAATGACAATGTGGTCACCTGCTTCTGAGTGTTTGAGCTTTGAGGAGAAAGCTCTTCTACCATGTTATAAACTACCCCTTAGTTGAATTGTAGAAAGTTCCAGAACTACAGTATGTCCTGGGGACATCTTTTATTTCTTAGTTCATAGTTAATTGATTACTAAAGGCCCCTTGACTGACTTTTTCCCTTTTCCTCTCAAATCCCTACATTATTAGTGAACTTCTTTCCTTTTTCTTAATATGCTTCTAGAACTTTGTACATATTGTTGCTTCTGCTGAATTTCCCCCCTTTAATTGTTGCCTAGCTGATGCCTCATCCTTTAGGCCTCTGCTTCAATGTCACTTTCCAGGCAAGGCCTTCCTGAATCCCCCAGTTATTTAGACACTCCTATTCCCTCCTCTCCCTTCCCCCATATTTTGGTCTTGAATTGACTTGCTCATGACTGTTAGATACTTGGGGATGAATGACGGGGATTCCACGGATGTTGTTGGCCTTCCCATCGAGGGTTGAGCAGTGTCTCCCTTGCTTCTGCACCGCTGACGTGGGAGACCGTGGTCGTGGAGGGAGGCATCGGGAGGCAGTGTTCGGAGTTGGAGGCGTGCTGCCAGGCTTAGTCGCCCTGAACCTTGGGCAAGTTCGAATCTCTCTAAGCCTTGCTTTCCTCTTCTGTAAAATAGGGATACTAGTGATGCCTGATAGGGTTGTTATGAGAACTAAGCGGATAGCATGAATGAGATGCCGGGCACCCAGGCCAGGTCCCGGCACACAGTTACATGTCCTAGGCCTTGCTAAACGTGCAGGTTCACACCACACTGCAGCTTATACCCCTCCCTCTCCCACATCCTGCATGCACCGATTTTTAAGCAGAAAATGGAAGCAACTCCTTTGGATCCTTATCGAGGGCTGCTGAGCAGAGACCAGCAAAGCTACATTGCCATGTTAATGCTGGCTTGCTGTGTACCCGCCTGGAGCCTAGAAGGCGTATCCTTACCTCTGCTGAATCATAAATTGCTGTAAGTCGGGACCCTTCTGAAGTGAAAATTATGAATGTCAAGTGTCTGACTGTTAGGTTTGTTGTGTTGTAAGGAGTGAAGTTTAAAGGGGAGTGAATATGAGAATGCACACCCCAGCCGTTGTGTGTGTGTGCAGTGAAACATCAGAGCTGGCCACAGTCTGTATCACAGAAAGACATTCACAGAGGTCCCACCTTTGTCTTTGCCTCACGATTACTTAACAGAAGTTATCAGAACTGAGCTTTCTTCTCACCAGCGAACATTGCTTCTTGCCATGAAATTCCATTATCATGCAGTTGTTATAGCAAAGCTATTTCCCTGTCTTGGCGGGTGATTCCCTGGAAGAAAGCCTCGTTGAAATCTCCCCCTCTGTCTCTCTGCCTCTCTCATGCTCATTCAGCCAGCGGTACTTCCTGAGAACCTTCTCTGCCCCAGGCCCTGCGCCAGGCACTGGAGACTCAGAGATGAGTGACACGGTCTCCACCCCGAAGGACCTCAGAGACTAGTGATTGTAACACATTTTGTCCAGTGAGAGTGCTGTATTAGGAATGCTTCCTTTAGGTCATGTAGCAGTTGTTCTCTAAAATAAAAAGGTATTTGCTTGCGAGCAGAGACGAGAATGGGCCTTAAAGTCATGAGGAGCAGTTGCAGAACCCAGAAATTGGAATACACAAGCCTGACAGATTCTTGTGTGCTTTTTTCTCCGAGAGATCTCCTAGGTCATCTCATCCAATCCACACTGTTGCTTTTGGCTGCATTTCCCACCCAGGGTCACAGCCTTTGCTCGAATGCCTCCCGTGACAGGCTTCCTCTCCGTCTTTGAACAGTGTTAGGGAAGCAGAGGATGCTGGGTTCCTTCACTGCCGTGTGCCAGACACTGTTAGTCTTTTTGCAGATGTTGTTCCGTTCGATCCTAAAAACAAAACAAACACAACCTCTCACGTGACTGGTGTTCTCTCCATTTTGCAGATGAAGCTACTGAGGCTCAGAGAGACTTAAGTAACTTGCCTAAGGTTATGTAACTAAGTGGCATTCAAGTAAACAGCAGAGCCAGAGTTTGAAACCAGGTCTGTTGGATTTCAAAGATGAGTTTTTCTATTAAATTATGCTGCCTCTTAAGTATTGAGACAACTCCTTATATTGTGCTGAGCTTTCTCTGGACAGCAGGCACTGTGGTATGTAGTTAAGGACAGAAGCTCTGGGCTCAGGCCTGAGCTTGAAGCCTCCCAACAAGCATTGTAGTCATGTCTGGGGAAACTGAGGCTCTGAGATAGCAAGTTACAAAGCAAGTTGCAAAGCTGAGTGTGACCCTCCCTCTCTGGCTTCAAAGCTATATATTCCTTCCGCAGCACCAGCCCATCCCTCAAACACATTTGGCTGCATTTCCAGGGATTTAAACTAGCTGTAAAGAAATGTTTTCACAGGGTGGTGAGTCATCGAAGCAGCTCACTAAAGGAGACATCATGGCATCTCTTGGAAACTGGTAGACATGGAAACGAGAAGAAGGCTCTTGTCTGCTGTAGATTTTAGAATTACCGCTCCTTAACATTACTTCACTCAGTACCCAGTATTTATCAGACCTCTGACTTCTGATCTGGCTGGGTACTGTACTAGGCTCAGAGAATATGAAGATGAAAGGCCAGTGAGGGGAATAACCTAAATAACTAATTGCCATGTAAATAAATAAGCCAATTGTAGTCCCTACATCAGCTCCCAGCATGTATTATTACCTTTGCCCCAGGTAATATGTTTAAGGTGCTGTGGAAGCACAAAGGAGAGAGTGTTTTGCATGGATTGGAGATGGACTTGGAGAAGAAGGAAAGTAGATCTGGGTGTTGAAGGATGAGTAAGAGTAGAGGGTCAGGCGTTCTCCAGGCAGAGGGAAACGCAGGTGCGAGAGCGTGGAGGCACAGACCAGCCTGGTGTGTGTAGGGGATTATGTCAAGTAGGGCATCTCGTAGGTGGTGCCAGGGGATGGTCCCAAAAAGCTCGCCTGGATTGTGGAGGCTCTCGGATGCTGCGAGGGAGGCTTTGGATTTGATCCTCAAGATAGTGGGGATGTCGATCAATTTTAGATGGCAGGAGGTGGTTATCATAGTTAAAATCGCTTTTTAGAACAGTGGCTCTGAAGAAGAGGATGGGCGGAGAGATAAGAGGGAAGACTAGAGTTAGGGAGGCTTGTTAGAAGGCTCTCGCCGTGGTCTTGGCTTGGCAGTGGCTATGAGGAAGGACAGGGGATGGATTTCTGCAAAGGAGATACTGACATAAATGTTTGATTTTCAGACTCTGAAATTTACCAGCCCAGCGACCTTGCCATCTTGCCAACACTCAAAGAGAATCCTTCTGGAGATTTTCGGGACCCAACTTCAGTGGCTACTAACCCGAGTTCTAAGGGTCAGCTTTCCATTGAAGTCGGTGTGATTGGAACTGATCAGTCTGAGAACATCGATACCTCAAATGACACAGAAAACTTAAAACAGAAAATCTGTGACTTGGAAACTGAGCTCGAGAGCTACCGGAATTTCATATTTCAGCTTCAGAAGCACTCCCAGTGCAGCGAGGCCATCATCACAGTTTTGTGTGGGACAGAAGGGGCCCAGGACGCCTTGAACAAGCTCAAGGGCAATACTGATGAAGAAGAAATGACCTTTTCAAGTTTGCACCAAGTACGTTATGTGAAACACATGAAAATCCTCCATCCACTGGGCCCCGAGATGGTTGACGGCAGAATGCTGGAGAGCCTCGAACAGCAGCTAGTGGAACAGGAATGTGAGCTGCAGAAGGAGCAGAATCTGAACATGGAGCTTTTCAGTGAAATCCATGACCTGCAGAATAAGTTCAGAGAGCTCTCGCCCTCAAGGTAGACCCCCGCCTCTGTCTTCTCCCACTGTTTAAGCCTGCAGTCCCCTGTGTTGCCACTACGTCAGAGCCCATAAGCTAAAAGGGAACTGCTGTGCCCTGGGGTGGGAGGTGTGACAGTGGGGTGAGGGCAGCCAGGCCCTGCGGAAGAGTGAAAAGTGGGGTTACAAAGAATAGTGCCTGCACGCATGCTCGTCTTGTGTCCTCTGAAACTGGCAGGGCTGATTTTGCCCTTCTTAGGTGGGAGACTCAGGGTAAAGGTTTTATACGAGTCGCTTGCTGAGTGATGATATGTTTTTCAAATGGCAGTGTTCACTCTGGGACCCCACCATTGGCTTTTACTGTGCTGCAGAACTGAAACTAATGCCCTAGGCAGGCGGGCAGAATATAAATATTTTCCATATCTTTACCCTTTAAGGTCATCTTAGAGAAATTAGCCTGTGTTGAAAGAGAAGAATTCTTAGGTCATGAAGATGTTTAATGGACACAGATATATACTGTTTTGCTTCATGAGATATGGCAAAAATGAGATCATTTGTAAAGTCGACCTTCACTCGTCACTAATTTGAGACAAACACATCGTCCTGAGTTGTCAGGAGCCAGAGTTAATTTTTCAAGACTTCCCAAACAGATTGAAGGAAGCTCGTATTTATTGAAAGGCAGTTGTTATCAGACCTTCAGTTAGGCACTTTTCTTTCGTGATCCTCAAAATCGCCTGAGAAGGATGTTTTTTAACGTGTCTTCGTAGAGGAGGAAATTGCGCCTCAAAGAGGTCGCCTGCGAAGGTTGGGAGCTGGTCAGAGCCCCCGCTGGGGTCCCAGCCCGCATCGTCCCGCTCCAGGACTCTGTTCTTTCTCATCCATGAAACTGGCCCCCGCCTGCGGTGCTGGCGTCATGTGACCTGTATGCACACTTGGGTGCGCAGTGGTCGCCAGTCCCATACACTGTCATTCTTTCAGGGAAGGGAGAACACAAACCAAGGGGTCAGCATCTTTGCCAGGCCACTCTGGAGCCAGGTTACTGTGGCCACTGTTTCTGTCAGCCACGTTTTCCTTAACTTGTGTTTTTCTCAGTGCCTACTAATACCTGTGGGAAATGGCGGGCGTGGTATCAGGAGGTACTGTCCTGTGACAGAGTGTGGAAGGCAGAGCTGTGTCTGAGTCCGAAGTCTTCACCGTTTAACTTGGTGATCTCTGGGAGTCAGTGTCCTCTTCTGTAAAAGGAATGGTTCATACATTTGTTGGAAGATTGCGAGGAAGAGATAACTTATAAAAAATACCTAATGCAGCGAGTGACAGGCCATAGATCCTCCATAAGTGGTAGTTAGGGTTATGATTATTCCCTGACCTTCCAGTTGAGAGGAGGAAGTCCTGTCTTTGTTTTCCTGCCTGCAGTTTCTTTCTTGTTCATGAGAATTTGCGGCGGGTCCCCTGACCCTTGGGCGCTTGTTTCTACAATTCGGAATAGGATTTTTCAGGAGTGTGTGGAAACCGATTGTTCTCCCGAGTCCTTGCCAATCTAACTTTAATTGGGGGCTTTATGAGGTTAAAAATATTGCAGAAGAACCTTTGTTTCATCATTTGTTGGCTGCTTTGAGATCGAAGGAGTGACCTTGTGTGGTTTTCAATTTTTCTAAAAGTATATAGACTTGTACAGCTGCAGGCTTTTAAAAATTGTGCTCTGTCATTTTTCCAATTAGCGTTAAGGTCACAAAAATTCAATTCCAAAATGGTACAAGCATTTTCTTTTCCCCTCCCTTTATCAGATACAATTCATTAGTTCAGTCCCAGGCCAGGGAGCTCTCCCTTCAGCGGCAGCAGATTAAGGATAGCCATGGCATCTGTGTCATTTATCGTCAACACATGAACACCATGATTAAGGCATTTGAGGAGTTGCTTCAGGCCAGTGATGTGGATTACTACGTGGCCGAGGGCTTCCAGGAGCAACTGAATCAATGTGCTGAGCTGCTCGAGAAATTGGAAAAGCTGTTTCTCAATGGTAAGTGGGGCGAGGTGCTTCGAGTCCTAGGACACATGGGTCATTGATCCAGGACTTCTTGGAGGGCTGGGAGGAGCTGACTCCTTGGCCCTACTTTCTTCTGCCCTCTGCTCTGATGAGGTGACGGCCGAGGAGGGCGCCCCGCCCATGCGTCTTCCCTTCCACGGCGTCAGTGGTCTGCCCTGTTCCAAGCCCGGGGTCCTGTGCAGGTGCCGGAAGGACCAGGCCGGTGAAGCACACGAATGAAGCCAGACGGGAGTGGCTGCTCCTCAGCACTTGCCACAAGAGGGTTGAAGTTTCAAGAGAAGATGGAAGTCGGTTTTAGGTTTTTTTTGATTTTCGTTGTTTTTGGTGAAAACTCATGAGGTTTAGCTGTTGGCAGCAAACAAAACAAAGAAACCTAAAACTTTTATTAGTTAAAAAGTATATTCAAGGGTCAGAGGTTGTCAGAAGAAGGATAGAAGAAAACCTTTGCTAACCATTTGCTATATGCAAGGTACTTTAATGACTATTACTGCATTACATTTTTTTTTTTTTTTAATAATTTGTCATTTTTCAAGACTACAGCAAAACCCTTCATACATCTTTGTCAGTTCTGGGGTAGTGCACCTCTTTCATGACACTGACATATATGAAGAGTTGGGCCCATTCTCTCGATTTGGGATTATCCATATTTTCCTCATGGTTAGGTTAGATGAGTTATGGGGTTTGGGCAGGTATACCACTACATAAATGATGTTGTGTTCTCATGGTATCACTTTACACAGGTACACAATATCAGTTTGTCCCATTTTTGGTGATATTAACTTTGATAGCTTGGTTTAGGTGATGTCTGTCAAATTTCTCTATTGTGAATTACAGTATTTCCTTCTGTAATGTAAAAGCAATTAATGGGAGATACTTTGTAACTCTGTAAATATCCCATTCCTCTTTAAAGTTCTACCCATGAGTTTTACCATCCATTGATGGTTCTTGCCATAGTCAGCTATTACTGTGACTGTGGCAACATAGTGATTATTTTTCTAATGCTGTCATTTCTTCTTCATTTGTTATTAGGTGACATCTGCTATGAGGATGAATTCTCCCTTTTCCTTCTTTTATTTATGTATTTGTTGTTTGCTTATTATCAGCATTGACTTGAAGATTCTTTTATTCAACTGACTGTTTATTATTGTCCATTCTGTCATTCATATTGCTCAAATTGTCCAGAATAAGCAGGCGGCAGTTCCTTTTGTTGTGTCTCCTTTGGGCGGAGGGAAGAGTACTTCCTTACTTTCTGGCACAAAAAAAAGATGTTTCAGGCTCATCTTATACGGTCCTACCCCTGAATCAGTCATTCCTCTAAGTAGCCTTCATTCCTTTTAAAGGAGAATGCCATTTTAAAACCAAGAGTTGGTGCTGGATGTGTTCATTGCTATAAAAATCACATGGTACCTTCGGTTCCTATGCAAACCCGCTGTGTGTTTTCTTGCTTTTCCTTCTTCTGTATTTGTGTTCCTTTGAGAACCCTGGCTCACAACATCAGCGTATCTGCTCATTTGCTTAATTCTGTAATGCACACAGATAGTTCCAGAATCGCTCTGCCCATATCACTGCGAAAAACAAACCTAAAAACGTTCAAGATTTGTTTGCAGTTCTTTTTGTTTCTGGGCTAAGAGTATTTACTTAGGTATTGAATTTAGTTATTTGGTTTCATTCTTTCTGCAGTCTTGTTATGTTATTCATGCAAAATATAATTAGAGTTTTTTGTTTGTTTCAGTTTGTATTTGATTTTAGGGTTCCCTCATCCTTATCGATTTAACTTCATTTTATTTTATTTATTTATTTATTTAGTTATAATTAATTTTTTTATGGTGACATTGGTTAACAAAATCTGGTTAAGTTTCGCTGTACATTTTAACAGTAAGGCATATATATATTTACATTGTGTGTTCACCTCCCATAGTTAGATTTCTTTCTGTCACCACATATTTGACCACTTTTACCCCCATTTATCTCCTTCCTTCCTCCTCCCCCCCTACCCTCTGGTAACCACTAGTCTATCATCCATGTCCACGATCATTTTATTTTTTTAATATGGAAAACATTAAGGCAGTTCCGAAGGATAAACTTTTATCCTTTTAAATTGCCTCTATGAAGTCATTATTTTTGTCTCTCTACTTTATATCCATTAGTATTACTTTCTAGTCTTCCCCTCTCTCTTAAACGCACTGGAGATAGCCCAGCCTCTCCACTGAAGTGGCATTTGTCAGAGTCACTAACAGCTACCACTCTGGTAAACCCAGTGATCAGTGTTCAGACTGCATTTTACTCAAACCCACAGCCATTTTGAGATGCGACAGCCCGTTGCCCTCCCCCTCCCCCTCCCCAGCCCAGCCCCAGCGGCCCCTCCGAAGTTCTCTCTTCAGTGTGTGCTCCAAATCTGACCTGCCTCTCCTGCCTCACTGCTGCCCGGGCTCCACTTTGCCGCTGTCACCTCCACTGGGTCATGGCAGCCCTCTCCTCCCTGGCCCTGTCCCACTGCTCTTCATTGCCACACAGTAGTCAGAGTGATCTTTTCAGAACCCAAGGCAGGTCGTGTCCCTTCTCCACTCCAGATCAAAGGTTTTGCCTTGTGAGGCTAAGGGTTAAATAATCGGCGTGACGCCTTGGCTCAGCGCCCCTGCACGGCCCTTAGCTCTGAGCGCTGACTAGTGTCTGTCCTTATGAGTTGGGCTCAATCCTCAGAACAGCCCAGGCTACCTGAGGAGCGGCCTGAGCAGAGGAACGTCACTCAAAAGGATTCGACCTTCGCTCTTCTTCTCGTGCGCACAGTACAGATGGTTCACGAGGGGCCACGTATGTTCCATTTAATCCCATGGTAGAACATTGGGTCATTTGGCCTCTGGGCGCAGAAAACGATTTTCCTGGTGTTGTAAAGAGCCCGCAGCTAGGCCTTTATCGGACAGGTTTCCTGGGCCCAGGCCTGCGCGACCTTTGAGGGCCAGGATGTCAGAGCACTTGACTTTTCCCAGCTTTATAAATCTGCTTTCTTCTGGCTCAAGGTTTCCAAATAAGCTAGTTTTCATTTTATTATTGGAGAAATAACCGAGTCCTCAAGGTAGAGCTGCATCTTCCAGGCCTGAGGCATTTTCCATCTGTCTCTTCTCTTCCTGCAAGCCCTCAACCTGGGCCCTAGGAGGTGGCGGCTGAGAGACAGTGCCTCTGGCACCAGCAGCCCTCCCCGCATTCAGCCACCCCCACCCCTGATTTATATTTTAGTTATTTACCTCGACAGGCCCAAGGAGATCTCACTTTTTGTCTCCTGCAAAGCAGAGGTGTTTCAGGCTTGGCAGACAACATAAATGTGGAACGTTATTTTCTTCTCCAAAAGGCATTAACGTCTCAGGAACCCTCGCTGCAGCTCTTTTTCTTGGAGAATAAAATGAAACAGTGGTGGGTCTTTCTTGGATGCTATCTAAGGGGTCTGGCTCCTGAATTATGAAGTGAGCTGATCACAATGTAGTTTTATATTTGAGGCGGTCGCATAGCATGAGTTCTTAAAAAATTCAAATATAGTCTTTTTTATTAATACAAAGGAGTACATGTTTATTGTGGAATAACAGATAAGCAAATGCTCCTATAATTGCATCATTTATATAGCAAAACATGAACACCCTGGAGTTTATAGTTCCAGACATTTTTTATACATATTTGTATAAATATTTTTTTATACATAATTGTAGAAGTAGGACCATTTGCAACTCTTTCTTTTGTTCAATTATAGATAATAAACATTAGTCTACATTGTTGATTTTACTAGCTGCAGAACATTCTTTTGTATGAATGTACCATCATTTATTTAATCATTCCCCATTAGATGGACATTTAGGCTTTCAGTTTGGGGTTGTTATAATGAACACTATATTGGAGTCTTTGTTCATATCCTTGCTGTTTCTTTGTTAATATTTAATTGGTAGAACCCAAGAAGTAGGATGATAGTGTGGTTTTCTAATGCTTGTAAGGATGAGCTTAGGATTCTTCCCTAGCTCCATATGCTAGGGATTTCACTAGGGGTCTGGAGTCCTGCAAGATTTTGTGAGTATGTGCCTTTTTCTGGGGTGAGGGTCTAAAACTTAGATTCTCAAAACAGGTTGAGGCCCAAAATAGATCAAGAGCTGGGGTTGCAGGCCCAGGTTTTCCACCGCATCCTTGTACCTCCCCAGACAGTAGCATAAAACAGGAAGGCGGTGTTTTGTCTTCAGGTATTTTTGAGTATGCGGTGGGGAAGGTACGGAGAAGACCGCGAGACAGTCCCTTTCCTCACTGTGCTCGCCACGTGTGCCAGGGTCTGCCCCATGAATAGAAGACAGCTGCTGGGAGCCCTTCCCTCGGCTCTCCTTTGCCTATAGGGATGAGCCTGACACATTTGTTTCTTTCAAGGCCTCCCACAGTCTGCCCACTAACCCCTAAAATGATGATGATGATGATGATGATGATGATGTTGATGGAGAAGCAATGAGGAAGGCCAGTCTCTACTATATGCCAATTATTGCTCTCAGTCTAGGGAGTGGTACTATTTTTCTTCATTTAATAAATGAGGAAGAGAGGTTGATTTATGTGCTCAGGGTCACACAGGAAGTGGCAGAGGCTGGATCTGAGCCCAGGCAGTTTGCTGCCACTGCCTCACCTCCTGACTGCCATGATGTCATGTGTCTCACACTCCTATTAGATTGGGTGTCCTGGTCAACCATTCCTGTGGGCCAGGCCTTGCATTTCCTTACTCCTGTGACTAGGTTCAAACTAGCCCCTTTTCTTGAGGCCTTTTATTCCCTCTCCATTTCCAGAAGTTCTGTCCATCCTCCAGAGTTTTCCTTGTTTACCTCAAGTAAAAGCAAATCTGTTCCTTTTCTTTACTTCTGAGTTGTTTGCAGCTTGCATATGACAGTTACGACTGGCCTTGCCTCGTGAGAGAGGCCACCTGTTGGAGTGGAAACAATAGAACCTTTGGAGCTGAGCAGAACTGAGTTCAAATCCCAGCATTATGGTTAGGGGTCAGATTTCCTCTCTGAAGTTATAGCACCTGTCTTGCAGAGTTATTTGTGAGGATTAAATGAGGATATTTAAAGTGTCTGCCTGGCTAATCGTGGGAGTTCAGGAGGTGACAGCAATGATTTCTTGTGGGCGCATTTTATTTCCTCAGAGCATAAGCTGCTGGAACATGGGGGCCTTATTCTGTCCTACCTGGGGGGGGCTGGACATGTAGTGCCCAGTCAGGATCTGGTGACAGCACTGATAGTTTTACGTGGTATGGACCTCATTCTAGGGCACCTTTGATCTAGCGTCCTCTGACTCTGTGTCTGCTGCACACAGCGTGAGCTTGGCGGGAGGCACCTCTGGGCTGTGAAGGGAGAGCCTCCAGAAGGAAGGGGTGTTGGAGCTTGCCTTTCATCATGGAAGGACTCAGAGTATTTTAGACGTGAAGTGGGGGATACAAGTTAGGGTTAGTGCAGCGAGCCAGGCTATCAGAGAGAATGGTGTATTTTTCCTCCTAGCGCCCCTGTCATCTGGCTTCACATAGCCCCTCAGCTGCTGCTTATCTTTGTGAAGCAGTGCTTTCCTGCCTCAGAGATACAGACCAGTTGTCACCGACTCTGACTTCTCCGTGATGATCCAGGCTGGGTCATGTTTGTTTCCTCGGCGTGTCGTCCCACGGTATCCCATGCTGCTCCTTGTCACAGCACGGTAGCAGATTGTCTGTGGGTCCATCGTTCCCACTCAGCAGTGAACTTTTTGAGGGTAGGATGGCCCGTTCATCTCCGTGTCCTCATTGTCTGGCACAGGCACCTAGGAAGAGCACTGTAAATATTTAATGCGAATTATTAGCGAGATGGAAAGGAAAAAATATTTGGGTCAGGTAGCAGACACCAGGTATGATATTTGAACTTAATTCCGTGTGATCGGTGGATTTTGAGCTAAGGAGTACTGTTTCGAAAGAGACTCTTTAAATGCCGGCAGTGTACGGGGCGGATCAGTGCAGACAGGAAACCGAAGGCGGGCCAACCAGCCGCGATTCCGGCTGGCGTCATAATCCTCTCACTTGTTCAAATGCGAATTGGAAAACTAGTTGTCTTTTTACTTGGAAAGATGAAGTCCCCCCC